>CAJVPT010004823.1:0-12948 GCA_910592055.1 Acaulospora colombiana | reverse complement strand
TTAAATGAAGACTTATCCAATACTACAAGTAATAATAAAGAAGATTTCTTTTAAGATTCAAATAAAACAAAAAAGAATATTTCTATTAGATAAGATCTCTTTTGAGAAGAAACTGTGAAATGAAACAAGAATCTCTTAAAGGGTTTTGAGTTGTTTTTTGTTTCTTTTTTTTCCAATACTAACTTTAGCAATTTATCATTTTTCAAAATAATTAACAGTGACAAATTGTTGATAATGACCTTGATTAACTTAGAAGCATTATGTTAAGTAACTAGAAAAGTATAATATTGTCCCTTAAATTTGATTTAGTTGAGATTTAGTTTTGTTTAATCTGAACTAGCTTAGTAAATACTTCATATTTTTTAAGTAGTATAGTCTTTCAACTAATAATATATAAAGATGAGTTAGTCATTATATGAAAAAGTCTATAAATTATTTTGATATTTTTTTAAGTATCTTGATAAAGACAAGCCATTTCAATATAATTGAGGATTAATTAAAAAAAAAAAGAAGTAATACTATACAGTATAGTCTACCCTTATTAATATGATCCTCAATAGTATAACATATAACTATGTACCTCTTACATTATATTAACATTATTTAATTTATTTGATATTTAAAGTACTTAATATAAATAAAATTATATTTATATGTATTAAAAAAATATCATGTAACTTGTACTTGCTTGGTTTTGTAGAAAACAATAGAAATAAATAAATAAAAATAAAGATGATAAAAAAATGAGTAAATATTTAATAAAAATTTTTAACATGTAATTGATAAAATAAATTGTTCATTTTTTTTAAAATTATTATCTACATATATAGTCTTCTTTTAATAATATATAAATTATTGTTAGCTTAAATAAAGAATTAATAAGTATTTTTTTTTTATAAAAGAACAAAATCAAAAACTTATTTCTGTATACTTTTTCATTATTATGTCTGAGACTGAATCTTCTATATCATTTTAAAAAAAATAAATTAGTAAAAAACTTCACATATTGAAAAAAAAACAATTTATGAGTTTGTTAAAACTGTTAAAGATAATCCAAAATGAACTTATTAGACTATTGCTGATAAGTTTAAAAAAATGTATATTTTTTATTACATTACTTAAACAAAAAAACAAATGATTAAATTATAATCCTAATCAAATGAAAAAATATATCTAAGAACATCTTTCAAAATTTTTTCAAGTAGAAGAAGAACTATGAATGTGATATCTTGATACTATATATTATGAAGTTTTTTTTACAAATTCTATTTTATTAGAAAAAATAAATCCTATTATTATGTAATTAAATATAGATAATAAAATATATAAAAGATTAAACAGATGGTTATATCAATTTAAAATACAATATGGCATATATTAAATAAAGTTATACAATAAAGCAAATAGTATATTACTTGATATACTTTCAACATATTCTTTCAATAATATATTTAATACTGATGAAATGAATTGTTTTGAAAGATGCTACCTAATAAAACACTTGCTATTATATCATATGTTAGCAAAAAAATAGTAAAAGATCAAATTACAATTATACTTTGTTGTAATTTATAAGGTACTAAAAAAATTCAACTATTAGTTATTGATTATGCCAAAATATCTCATTCATTTCATAGAATTCAAATTATTAACTTATCAGTTAATTATACTTACAACAAAAAAGCTTGGATAATTAATATATTATTTAAACTTTGAATTAGAAAATTAAATTCTCAAATGTATACTGAAAATCATAATACTGTTCTTCTTTTAAATAATATACCCAGGTATATAGATTATTGTGATAATCTTATCAATATCACTATTAAGTTTTTGTCACCTAATACTACTAGTTATTTACAATCACTAGATGCTGATATTATTAATTTATTTAAAGCCAAATATTATAATCTTCATATTAATTGGCTTCTTCAACAATATGAAAATGATATAATAAATGCAACACCAAATCTTTTGAATACTATACACAACATTGTTATTGCTTGGGATGCTATTACTATTACAGCAATTATTAATTGCTGGAAAAAAACTGAAATTATAAATAATAATATAATTAATAATATATGTACCATTAATTCTAATAATAAAAACAAATAATTTCAATTAGGTTTAGCTTTAAATACTCTTAAACCTTTAGTAAATTATGAAATTATTGAAATTCAAGATTATATTAATATTCCTAATGAAAATATAAATATTAATAGTAAACTTAGCATTGAAGAAATAGTTAAATTGTTAATACTCAGTTTAGATTTGAATGATAGTACTATTGAAAGCAATGATAATAAAGAAATTTCTCCTAAAATATCAATTTCCATAACTCTTTCTTCTATTAATAATATTTCTCTTTTTATTCAACAAGAAAAATCTTCTTTATTTACTCAAGATCGACTTTCTATTCTTTGTCAACTTACTTATGAACTTAATGAAATGTATATTACTAAAAAATCTAATTAGTTTATATATTTTATTTTATATTATAATAAAGTGTATTGTTTAATATATATTCAATATTATGACAAACGATACTATGACTAACGGTTTGTCAAGTGTGATCGTATTAACGAGGGTAGACTGTATATACAGTATATACTGCATGTTGTATATAAGAAAATTTATACAAGGAAAAAATCCGGTCGCTAATTTAAACTACTTATTAACAATCCAAGCTTATTTATACTATTATGAAAAGCTTTTTAAATATTTAATAATTTTATAAAATGTCGTACATAAAAAGTAATCATTAAAAATTTCTACATACAGTTATACATTTATTATTCTTAAAAATTATTATAATATAATGTTGTATTCAAACCCAATTGTTCAAGTGAATAATCGAAACAGGATCATGCATTTAAAATAACATCATCTATAAAAAGGAAATATGGGTTTAGGATGATTCATTCATAAATTTAGAATATACGTGTACTTAACGAAATGCTTGTTACAATGACACCCGCTTTTCAAAATTATATTACGACAACCTCAAGATTATTTTCTCGATTCCGTTGTTATGATGAACTTTCATTATTCCAAGTTCCTTTCTTTAATCTTACTACGTTCTATATAATGTATGTTAAATTGGTCGTGTTTTAGAAAATTCTTACGCGTGCGTTATATATAGATTTCTATAACAATAAATCTGACTAGGATTTAAGAAACCATAGCTCTAGCAAAAAATGAGGTCTTGCTTTGTCAAGGTACGTATGTATCTAAGTAATGAAAATCTAATTTTATTGTAACATCTGTATATGCGTGCGTGTGCAGGTAACCACAAATTAAAAAAAATTGAACTTGCATCGGCATTCTCTTATTAACATAATACTTATATCAATAACATTTCTACTAGAATGATTGGTCGACTTTAAATTTCTTCGTATCTTTATGGCTTGTATTTCCTCTATGCATTCTTTGTAAGCAGATCTTGATGCACTAAAATGTAATAGAAAATTGCAAGATTCATTTTCCGTATATATAAATATGCCGGAATTTTAAATAATATGAATAAAAAGGCATTTTTTTTTTTTCCTGAATTTTCTACACCATATTGTCACTCATTAAAAATCTTCTTGGTCTTTTTTTCTGAATTTAATTATTATTTCAATAAAAAGGCCGCGGAGTAAAAATGTCAGATCTTCGAAGACCTTTAGGGATTGACACTGTATGCATGTAAAACTGAATTATTTGATCTCTAAAATCAACGAGCCAGATTACAAAACTTTCTTTAAAAAATGAAAAAATTACATAGATCAATATATCTCCATTATATAACGAACAAAAGTCACCCATAATTCTACCGAAATCACAAATCTCGAATCCCCTAAAGTATCTCGATGAAACTGAAGAGGAATACATCGATGATCTAAAATGCTTGGTTGAGGTTTGCGTCGAAATATAAAATAGAGATGTTTACATTTGTGTGCGAAGATTTTACAATTTTTATCTCAACAAAAATTCAGCGAGTGTTCACGTGCTGGAACCATGGAAACCCTCCGCCACCAGAGTTAGGTCTCATGTTTCGTCTGATCGGTGAGATTTTCGAGAAAAATAAAGATTTTCATCTTGTAAGAGTCGTTTTTTGGATTATAACTAGAATGACCCATATCGCCTCTAATACAAATAATATTTCTTATCTCTAGCGACTAAAAATCATACCCGAAACTCGATTGATACAAGATCTTACCGACTTACTAATCAAATGGGTAAATTTCTATGAAAAGCCAAACCTTTAGCTTTATTTCTTAACGAATATATAATGCTCTTGATTTTTAGGCAGAAGAAATGGAAGGTCCATACTCCGAATATTGTCAAGAATATAAAAGAGATATCGATTTATGGCCGGAGATTGAACATCATCCTCCATTACAAGCTGTGCTGAACGTAATATAAAATTTTGATCGAGTCTTATTTACAAAAATAATGTTTTCACATAATTATTTTCTTCTTTACTAGAGGTTAACCTCAGAGAGGAACAGACCAATAACATTAGAATTCCTTTTGGACATACCAGTTAGGAGAGTCAACTATTATAAAAAAATTTATACGGTCAGCATGGCGTCATTATTTTTCTTTATTTTAAATTTTTCATCCGGACGCATCGAACTTAAGAATTTCCTTAAATTAGCGTCTTTCCAAGATTTCAGAGTTTGGGGATTTCAATCAAACTCATTTGGTTTCAGCAATTGAAAAATTCCAAAAGATTCTTGAATTGGATAGGGAAACAAAATCATTATCGAAACCAAGAAACCAAAAGTCGAATTATTTTCAAGAATCAGCAAATGTACAAAGCGTAGAAAGCAGGAGCAAGGATATTTCTTTGGAAAAAGGGCAAAATAATTCATCAGAACTTCCAAACCTTAAAAACGTCGAGAATTCAAATAAAGACTCTCGAGTAGTCCCAAAGTCCTTGTCAAATTCGATAGATCCCACTTTTCCGAATCAAAATCTGTTGGAAAAAGAGAAAATTTCGAGCACTGGAAGCGAAAAAATTTTGCCCGAACCGAAAAATGCAGATGACGTTGTAAGCTCCCCAGATCCTTTGGGAGAGTCGTGTCAAAACATGAAAAAATGGACATTAAAGGAATTTGAACTTCAATTAGACACCTCAATGGTTATGGATATATTTACAAATAAACCAAAGGTGAGCTTCATGAAAATAATTATCGATTCAATAGAATCCGAACCTCACCTTTTTTATTCTAGAAAATTAAAGTGGAACTTCTCCCACCTCATCTTCCATTCAAACGAGAATTAATTCTTCACAATGAATTCGTCGTAATGTTTCCGGACAATAAACAACGCACCAACGACCAAAAACAAGCCCACATTTTCCTATTAACCGACCTTTTACTGATTTGTCAAAAAAAGGATTTAGATGAAAAGCAAATAAAATCGGAAAAGGAATTTTGGTTAATGTATACGCCGTTGAGTGGAAGACACATTTCCATTTGTGACGATAACAAGAAAGGTTCGTTAATAATTTCAACTTTCATGTGGTTGAAATATGAGCAATAGATCACATAATTCTATACTCGTCAAAAATATAATAGGATTGGTTTCTTTGAAGATTTTGAAAAGGGAAAGTTTGCTACTTTTTTCTGAAAATAAGGTTATAAATGAAAAATGGTTAATGGAGATTTCAAAAATGATCACATTCGCAGCTTCGTTGGCGGGTATGCTGTGAATCATTTTGTTTTATTTTATTTGTTTTCGAATCTTTGTTTCTAAATTACAAAATTTCGATTTTCAGGCACAAGAACTCAAGTAAACGCCGATAATTCCCAAATGTTGCGCAAAATCAGTAGTAATCCACAACTCTTGTCCGGGGATGTAGTAAGAAAAAGCCCAAGCATGGGAAGTTTGCATAATGGATCTGCAAACTTATATAATGAATCCGGTGATGGCTTAAAAAAATTTCTGAGGGTCGAAAATTTTTCGCCAACATCCATGGGGACTGGAGAATGGTCAAAGAAGCTTAACAAATCATCATCTTTATCTTCTCTAAGAGGTAACGGCTCGTTCACGGGTAATCGTGGTTCGAATTTATCCTCAAAGGAGAGACACAATGACTTTCATGATGAATTGAATTTGAATTCAACCCCAGAACTAATAGATGATAATCATGTAAACTATAAAAAAACGAGAACTCTACTTGGTTTTCAATTTTGTGAAGTAAGCTATTGTGTCAAAAATGGCCATTACAAATCGGTTTTGGAAGATGGAGATGAATTTACTGTGGAATTAAGGTCAACGGACACTCGGAGAATTTGTCTGGTCGCTTTTTCGGAAAAAGACAAGAGAATTATATTACAAAAATTTGTTAATTCGGAAAATAGCCTGATCAAGAAGGACTCTCCATTTGCTGTTAGTATTAGCATAAAGAAAGAAGTAGATAAAAGCGTAGAAATCTTTAGAGTATCTTTGTCAACTCCTGGTGAGACTGAAAGATTTTTAGAGAAGTTTGATGATCTTGTGCAAAGGAATGTAATTATTCCGACCAAACCCCAAGCTTCACGATCCTTACCACCACAACTTCCGCAATCTCATATTCGATCAATGTCTCCTCAACTCTCGCCACAATCTTCCCCATCACCCTCAGTCCAATCGTCTCCTCACCAATCATCTATCATGTCACAACCCCCTTTACTTAATCTACCTCAAATAGTCTCACGATCCTCTTCACTGCAACAAATTCAGCAACACCAGCCCCGTTCCACCTTAGTTTTGGAATCTCCATGCAGACTTTTTTTAAAGAATGATCACGGAATTTGGAGTAATTTGGGATGGGGTAATATGAAGTTGTTTACAGAAACTAATCCATACCGTAAACGGATTGTGATAACATCCGCCGACAAAAATTCGACAAAATTGGTGGACTCAATTGTTCGGGAAGCGGGAGTTGAGAAAGTGGGGAAGGCCTCTATTGCAATCACCTTACAGAATATTATTGGATATTCAGGAAATTCTCCTGTCGTTTACATGATACAGATGAAAGATAAGGATGTGGTCAATAAGGCTATGGACATTATGAAAGAAAGACAAAGGAAATGAATGCACTTTGAGTTCTGATGGATCATATTCATTTCATTATTCATTCGTTTTATATATTGTTTATCATAAATGTCCAAAAAATGTGTAATCATATCATAGAAAAATCATAGAAACATCTCATTCTTTATTTGTTTACCTATTTTCTTACAATAATTACTATTCCATATCTTGTAAAAATCTGAATAAAAAAAAAAAAAATAATAGGAGGAGATATAAAGACCATTACTCAACATCTCCCAAAGAAAACGGCAGTTTCATTTCCCATCCAACAATTATAGTTTATTCGCAATGCTATCCTCACTAACTTTCACCAAGAATTTACCCGTATTTTCTCCATTAAACAATCTCAGCAAACCCTCTGGTGCATTCCTCAATCCATTTATAACATGCGCCTGTCTTTTAATCTTGCCTTCTTGTAACCATCTTGAAATGTCTTTTATTGCTTCAGGAAATCTTGACTGGTAATCAAACCTGTCAATTCGTTTTATCCCATCAAACACGTAGAGAGTTCGCATAAACAATATATTCTATTGAAAACTTTCTCGAAATAAAGATTATAAACCACTTACACAATAAAACCTTCCATCTTAGCACGCTGAGCGATTAATGCTGTATACATAGAGGGCCCCTTGACCACCTTCTCGTTATACTGACTGATCGCCCCGCACAAGATTATTCTACCATTTTTAGCAATCCTTGACAAACAAAGATCCAATATTTCTCCTCCGACATTATCGAAATAAACATCAATGTAGTTTGGTGTCGCTTTTGCAAATTGCTGGGCGAAATCGGGGTCTCGATAATTTAATGCGATATCAAAACCTAGTTCATTTTTTATCCAATCACATTTCTCCTTCGAGCCAGCTATCCCAATTACAGTGGCTCCCTTAATCTTTGCAATTTGGCCTGAGTAATTTTTTTTTTCATTAGAACGAATGTTGAGAAGTTACAAAAAGATATATACTGTCTGTATATCTAAAAACCTATGCTCACCAGCAATACTCCCAGTGGCACCAGCGGCCTAATATAAAAGATATTATTAATAGCATCACACAGTTGTTCAGTTTAAAGAATTAAAAAACTTACTCCAGACACGACAATTGTTTCTCCGGCTTTGGGTTTACCTGCAAAACAAAAAAAAATTAAACAAGGATATTCGTATAATCTAAAGAATTACATCTAATACATATATATATCATACCAACTAAATTTAATAAAATATAAGTTGCCGCATCGTATGATGATGAAAAGGTCGTGTCAATTATTATGGTAAATCTCGAATTATATATACTGTATACGTATCCCAATTAAATCTCACCATCTAATAATCCGAAGTAAGCGGTAAATCCAGTTAAACCTAAAACACCAAGATAATCTGTAACTGAAATTCCGGGAAGAGGACTAATTTACAATTTAAAACCAAAATTTACAACCGTCATAAGTAAAATTTTTTCTTATCGATATTCTTTTAATTTTCATGAATAATATAAATTCTCACTTGAGCTTCGTAACATTCGTTCCATCACTAACAGCATACTCCTGCCAGCCTATTATTTTAGGTTCGTAAGTAATTTAGATAAACATATTTGATACATTTGAACATTGAATTACCGAACGGGCCCAGAACTCTGTCACCAATCCCAAATTGTGGATTCTTGGAGATGAGAATTTCTAATAAAATTATTATTTTTTTTATAACGTTTAGCCAAAAAATAATCATATTTGTGAAGAGAAATGAAATTATACCTCCTATCCCGTTGCCACGCATAATTTCATTGAGTTCTGAAAAACATGAAGTGCATTAATATTATAATATGTATGCGAATCGATTCGGACAAGGCCGGTTACCCAAAGGTTTTATATAGCTGTTGAAAACAAAATCAGTTATCTTTTGAAGAAAAATTTTTTTTTTTTTTTTTTAGGCAAACTTAGTAATAATATTTGGGGTTTACCTCCTACGATTAACCATCCATCCACGCATCGCTAATTAAAAATAAAAAAATAAATATAAATATATATGTGTTAAAATAATAGAAGAATATTCGTGTAGATTGATATATACCGGGATCCAAAGACAAATAGAGAATTTTGACCAAAATTTGACCATCTTTCAAATCACCATCTTTAGGAATTGGGGTTTTGATGATTCGAAATGTTTCTTGTGGGTCAAATAATCCATGAGGCCTCTTCGCGAACAAAACTTTAGTATTGCTCATTTCTCAAAAAGAACGATTAACGGTAAAAACGGCAAGGACGATCTATGGATGCAAAATTTAACTAATTTATAATTGGGATTTTCAAAGCTGAGACATTTATGAACAAAGTATGAAACGACAAATAGTTACGTATAAAATAACCGAAAATCGGATCTTAAATTGGATTATAAATACAGCAGCTTCCGGGGCTCCACAAAACAATTCCCCAAATTACCTTGGCGATAATATCTTTGGTAGTTTCTCGTAACACATTGATAAATCGAGCTTGAGAATTTTACTTTGTTTATTTCGTGAATTAAGCCGCAGCCAAGCTGAATACTTAAGTATGCACTCGATACATACTTCATAACAACCCGTAGGTATAAAAAGATTCTAAGTTTGGCCTTGAGAAAGAAATATTTAAAAATGCACAAGTATGTTAAAAGAAAAGAGAAAATTTTTAAAAAATAAAATTCGACTTTTTCTAAAGACTCATATTTTTAAAATCTCTTTTTAATAAAAGTTTCTGATTGGAATATTCCGGTACTTATTATTTTATAGGAATATTTATTTCTATGAATATATTTTATTCTAATTATCTATAATAAATAGCTTATATGTATATTTTTTATGAATGCTCAAGGTTAATTTTATTGAGAATTGAACAGAATAATATATTAATTAGTGAAACAATTTTCCTAACTATAGTAATACTAATTACAGTAAAATATATTGATGGTTTTTACTATTCTTGCTATCTATCTGTTTTTGCAATTCTAAAAGACTTAATATATATATATAGTTTCGCTAATATTTCTGCCAATTAAAAGGTGATAAGAAAATTGTAATGAGAAAATTGTATATAAAAGAATGTAATATTTATTCAAATTTAAAATTTTTCATTAAATGTAATTTTGAATTTAGAAAAAAAGTTTTGAATAAAATAAATTATTTTGTGATTTATAATTTATGAATTTTTAATTTGCTAAATTTCTTAATTTTAATTTACTTTAAATAAAATGATTATTTTAATTGTTTTACAATTTATATAGAAGAAGAAGCTATTACTCAGTTTATAAATATCTTATTAAAAATTTAATAGAATTATAACTTTTATTTGAATATTATTAATTTATGTTTACAGACCTATAGGTCAATAGTGCAGTGATTAGCACTCCATAGGTCTGATTATAAGATACAGGTTCAAATCCTCCAGGTGGCAATGTCTGAAGTTGGTAAAATTTGCATCCGTTGGCCTAACTGTATCTAATTGATGTTTCTGAATATAGCTACTTGTTATAAGGTATTATAGGGAAAAAAATACTTGTTAATGAGTAGTACAGTCTATATAAGGATTGTGATTAGCTGTGATATCTGAAATTGACTAAAATTATTCTGATGTCACTCAGTTACATGGAATGAAAAAGTAACAAAAAACACAAGAGTAGATCCCTAAACCGGTAGGATGCCGCTGATAATCAAGCATTAGTCTTTGTGCCACTCACTGACTTAACTATCGGGAGGCCTTGGTGGAAGAAGAAATCTGTGAACTACTCTGAAGGACCAAAATACCGGTTCAGGATACTATATTCGATGGCCTGATAACTTACCTACTTTAGTATACAATAAAAATGTGTAGGGAATAATTAAGATGGAATCATACAGTTTTCTGTTGAAGTAGTACTTATGCATATATAGTATGATCAATATAGTTAGTCATATACAGTATATGATAGTTTACTATAATAGTTTATATATATAGTACTTATTTGAGAATATACACAGTAGACACATTTACCCCTTTCTTTGTCTGTATAAGCACATATGACAGTGATTCTGACCCACTGAATAACTCAAATAAAAACTGTAGGGCTTGGTTAGACATACGACAGTGACAACCTGCTAGCAATGATGCAGTGGACTAGAAGGGTTTTTACCCAAAGACACTGCGGAGTGAAATATTGTCTCCAAGGCTGAACTTAGAGGTTTTTATGCTTATGATAAGTTGGTTAGATTAGAATAATAGTTTAGCTGTAGTATGTATCATGTTGCTTGAATAAAAATGTACTTTTGTCTTCATTTGATTAATAAACTGATAATCTAGCCTAGCTATAGGTACTCAAAAAAAAAATTAATTTATATTTACTTATATATAAATTTCATTATAATAATATAATATTTTTTTTATTAATCTATAATTATGTTTTTTATATCATGACGGGCTTATGCCTAACTTTATTGTTTTTCAAATTATATATATATATATTGTGCTAAATATAAGTACATGAGTGTATATTTAAAGACAATAAAGATAATGATAAGCTAAAGCTATTCCTAAAGCTACTTTAAGGTTTATTGCTCTTTCTTTTATATAAAAAAAACCAGTATCCCTTGAGCATGCTAGTGTCATAAAATGAAAATTAAAAAATAAAAAATAAAAAATTTAATAGTTATATGTATTTCTGAGAGCATATAATTTCTATTTCTTGACATATATCTATCTTATTCCAATTTTCCTTGTAAGAATGTTTAAGGAAAAAACTTCTACTGAGTCTTTATAGAAATAAGATAAAGGTCAAATAAGAAATACTTTATAGTTTTAAGGCTTGTGAAGAGATTATACCCAGGTAATATATTAATATTTATATGGGTGACTTGAGAATTTTCTAGTATATCATCAATTAAATCCATTTCTATCTAAATATGAGTATATTTATCCATTTATATATCTTATTTCAGATTTAATTCCTTATAAGAAGAATAGTATTTAGCTTTATAATAGATATATACTGCTAGTGGCCATTGGTGTTAGAAATCAATAAGAATTTTCCAGATTATTTGGCCAGCTTATATATTACTGCTGACATTTTTAAACTCGAGTTTCAATTGGTGAAGTAGTATTAGCATTTTAATTTTCCAGTTTGAGATTTTTTAAAGATAGAATAAAAACTTACTTCCTGGGTTGCTTTGTATAGAGCTTTACTACTAAATATTCCTAATGACTCCATGCTTTTTCTAGTTTAGACTTTTCTAAGTAGTAAAGGTTAAAACCTACTTAATATATATATAATCAAGATATAAACAATTCTGACTTGAAAAAAAATTAATCAAGCATTTTATAATCTTTACTATGGTTGGATAGATTCTTTCTTGTATTCAATTATATATCAATGATATGTCTTATATCTACTCATACCAACATATATAACTTATGGTGGATTTTAGATTATTATGGGATAAAGAAAATATATTCAAACATATGAGATGATCAATAGGAACTTATTATCAATTTTTCCAATATGTTTTGTGTTGACTAGGAATCACAACAAATTGAATCTGATTAGATTTTAGATAAATCTTATTTGAATCCAATTGGATCAGTTTTTATTTGATCTGATTTATATCTGAATAGATTTATTTTTATTTGATTCATATTTGTTTGATTAATCTGATATTTTTTTTAATTATATATATATATATTTTTTTTTGTTTTTCCCTATCTAATGTTTACTTGTCATCTTTAGGTTTTATTTATAAATATTTAGTTAATAGTTTACATTTTTAATAGTTATAATTTATTGTCATTCACAACCATTTTCTTTTAAATTAAAATATATATCTGTATAATTTAAATTTTTTGCAATACTGCTATTACCTTGATTTTTTTTTATTGATTCTTCCA
>CAJVPT010004822.1:0-12948 GCA_910592055.1 Acaulospora colombiana | reverse complement strand
ATACTCAATCTTTCATGCCAGACTTTCAGGTTTTTGGTTTCTAGACCATTACACATAAATCGCATCATCCACGTGACCCATAACAATGCATGTTTTCTTTTTTATAAGTCCTCTTTGGTACTTTTTATCTTTTTGATACTCATGCTATACTCCAAGGACTCTGATGACTTGTGTTTTGAATATTGGGGAAACTGTTTGTCCTTGGAAGACTAGGTTCTCTTGTAGTATATTAAGTATAATTAGTTCTGACTTGGATGGGTTGACTGTGATTCCATTGAAATAATAGAAGGAAGAGCAGATCGCTGTAATATCCTCAAGTTGTTCTCAGTTCTGAGTAATAATCGTGGTATCACTATGTATGCTGTTATAGAAATGTTGATTTTGTTTGGGCTGCTATTATCCAGAATCAGTTTCTGGTATTCCATTTGGTAACCTTTCATATTGCTTTTTGTGATAATAAGGGGTCATAGTATATACGCCAAAGAAAGGGGTAATATTATATCTCCTTAATCAATGCCTTTCTCCATTTTGTATGAGTCAGTGAGTCTGAAAAAAGTGATAATTTTATTGGATCTATCTTTAAAGCAGTCTGTGATAATAATGATTAATTTTTTAAATATTTTTACATGTTGATGTGCTGCTGTTAGCCTTTATATGTTTACAGAATCATATTCCTTGCTCATATCTTGAAATATCATTTGACATGGTTTGTTTCTTTCTTTTGCATCCTCCAGAATTTGATTTATAATTGTGATTGGCTTGCATATACTGTTTTTAGGTAAAGCTGCCCAGTTGTTTTCAGATAGGATAGAATGTGAACTCGCATTTCGGTTAGTCTGTTAGTGATTATTTTTGTAAATATTTTCTTAATTTATTCAAGAAGAGTGATAGGTCATATTATATTGATATTGTATTACCATTCTTTTGACTTTGGAATTGGATATATGGTATCTTCTTTCTATTTTATAAAAAGCTTTTCTCCAATAATAATATGATTAAATATATTAGTTATATATTTCAGCATTTCGATATTGATATACTTGAAGGCTATGTATAGTAAGCTCAAAAGTCCAGGGGCTGATTTGTTACTAGTATTAGTAATGAATTTCTTAATTTCAGCAGTAGTGATTGTGATTATTGTCAATATATATTATTCAGGATTGACCTTGCTAATTAGTTGATATGCTTGTTGCCATATTGTACCTTTGTGTTCGAAAATATATCTATATTAATTCCAGGCTTGGAAGTGTTCCTTAACTTGATCTTTTATTTCATTGGAGTTATTGATCAATACATATTCTGTGTTCACTTCTTTGATCAGCTTGTTTGTAATTATGCTTCTTTTGGGATTGTCCAGGACTGATCTGATTATTCTTTTCTTGTCTGTGTTGAACCATCGGTTTTTCCTATTGCAGGCTTTAATAATATTGTTCCTGTATTTTTTCTGATTTCACGTTTCTTGACTACTTTTTTTAATTTGATGAACATGTCAATTTTGTCAATGGTTTCTTCTGCTGTTTGATTGCTAGGCCAGGGGTGAATTGGAACCTTTTTATATATAGCTGTATGTAGTTTTCTTATTTGTCTAAGTTTGCTTTCTCTGGTGATCTGTGGTGTAGGATAATTTGTTTACAGTATTAGTTCAGTTGCATTAAGAGAATAGGCCTCATGGTTGAGAGAGATTTTGGTCTTTTTCTTTGTTTTTCATAAAACTTGGAAATATGTTTTGCTGCAGCATTTAGGATTGCTTGCCTGAGTCTGTTCCATTAACTATTTATATCTGAGAGATTGTATTTAACATTCTCTTTCACTCTTGTCATTAGTATATTAATTTTGTTCCAAATGCCTCCCATTGTTGTTGTGAAGTTTGCTTCTAGAGATATCTTGTATTGCTATTTGGTTTGTGGAGGCACTTGTTCTTGACCTCGATTTGCTAGCTCTCTATTCATGTTATCTAGTGTCAATCTGCTCAATTCCTCTTCTTTTAAATTAAGCAAATGACTGAGAACTAAAGCAGGGAAACATAGAGTTAGAATTCTTCACTAATATAAATATACTATAGTTCTAAGGGGAATAAAAGTAAAGATCTTTCAACAATACTTTTATTAACAAAGGAGTCAAGAAAAGGAAAAAGGGTCAAAAAAAGAGACAAGAGAATAATTGTAATTGTATGAGGACAAGAATAAATATTTTATTTACAAGATACTATTGATGATTTGAATACATATTTTGATATTAACATCTCAAGGTTTTTGAATGCCTATAAATACTGTTTTAGACTATGGGATTAGTGCTCGTGTCATGTGACTCGGGAAAGAGATTTTTATTAGTATTTCATAGTCGGAGGTCAATATTGGTATTTAACGAGAAATCCAAGTTGACAATCGTTTTTAAGCAAATAAGAAAAGATATTCTTCTAATTCAAATATCTATAGTTTATTAGTCACATTTTGATGATTGACATGTAACTTTTAGGAAGAAAATCGCATTTTTTCAGAAGGTTATATATGATCTACAGTACATTCAATTTAACACAATTCAAGTTCGGCTTATGTTACTTAGCTAATTTTATTTGCTAAAATAGGTGAATCAAGAAAAGTGAAAGGGTGGATGGATAGCAACAAGAAAATGGCTATTGTGAAGACAATATAGGTTCATTCAATTTAACACAATCTGAGTTTGACTTATGTTACTTTGTTATTTCTATTTGCTAAAATAAACAAATTGAGAAAAGAGAAAGAGCAGACAGATAGTAACAATGATGATAGCAAATATAGTGAAAATAATATAGGTAGATTCAATTTAACAAAATCTGAGTTTGGCTTATGTTACTAATTCTTATCAATTCTATTTAAAAAAATCGAAAAAAAGAAAGAAACAGGCAGATAGCGATAATAATAATGGCAAAGATAGTGATAGTGAAATTGAGATACAATCAAAAAATATTTCTAAAAGAAAATATATTATTTAAAAATTTTTTTATTAAAATAAAGCCAGGTTAATTTAAACATATTTAATTTAATTTAGTTAAATCAAAGCAGTTATAGTTGAACATGGTTTAAAACTGATTCAAAATATATCAAATTGGTTTCAAATTGTTTTGTATTGAATCTAAATTGGATTTAGATTTGGATTGGATTGAATCAAATTAAATTCGGATTTGAATCGGATCGAATCAAATCAAATTCAGATTCAAATCGGATTGAATAAAACTGTTATAGTTTCGAATTGGATCAGATCAGTTTAAAACAAATCGGATCCATATCCGATTCGTATTTATAAAAACTGGATCAGATCGAATCTAGTTAAAATTCGATCCAATTCGATCCATTGTAATCACTAATCAGGATTATTGCTAACAGTTTGTTACTGTTGATTGCTCAAAAACCAATAAATTGATAAGTTAAAAAAAAGAAAGAAAAAAAATAATTTGGAAAAGGTAACAATTCAAGACTCATAAAAAAAATCCAAAAATAAAAACAATCTCTTCTCAAAAGAGATCTGCCTGATTGGGATAGTCTTTTTACTTTACTTGAGCCTCAAAAGAAATATTCTTTTTTATTACTTGCAGCAGCAGATGAGTCAATATAATTGATCTTTTATTTAAATAAGTACCAGATTGGAATATCTCAAGAAAAGTATTTAAACCTCAGCTTTTTTCCATAAAGCTTTGTCACCATTTGAGAAACTTAGGTAAAAAATGGAAGTTTCCAATTCACATTATTCATTACTTGGTCTTTTGATGTTATGGAAGTTTTTATTAAGAGACTTGAGCTTTTTGAGGGCAAATGTTTCTAGAATTTTCTTTTCAATTACCAATGATATCATTAGAACATATGAATATAATTAATAAGAGCTTGTTTACATTTCAAAAACTAACATGTTTTGTGCCAGCCAATTTCCTTTTGTGAGAATTTGTGTTACCAAAAATTCAGGATCAAACTAAGGTAGACAAAATTTTCCAGAAAACTATAAAAGCGATAGCTTTAAGAGGTCTACAAGTGACTGGAAGGGGAAAAATAGGACCTTCTGTCATAAAAAACCTCTATATACCTCTTTCTTTAAAGATTAAATAAGTTTTCAGGTACTTTACAGTTAGTTCTTCTTCCTTTGGGAACTTTCATACCATTGGTATCAAATGTGTTACTTGACTTTTCTTGATCACTTGAAGTCAAGTTTTTGAATAAAAAGATTTGTAAATAAAAGGAAAAACATAGAAATGACTTTTGAAGTCATACTTCAAGTTATTTTAATGAAAGTATTAAGACTTTATTAGTAAAGAAGTATAGAAACTTTTTGCGAATATTTTTTTTATGTGTAGTTAGAGAATCAACAAAAAGAATTTTATATTCTATAGGATTATTATAAAAATCAAGTAACAAAATATAATAATAGATGATTTTATAAGATAATTTATTAAACCGTAAATAGTAAAATAATAGTTTACTAATAAATAAAACAAAATAGAACAAAAAAAAAATAAATTCAATAAATTCAAGATTAACAAATTTATATATAGGATCTAGTTTTTTTTTTTTTTTTTTAATCTATAATCATGTTATATAACTATTTACTATTTATAATATTACAGATTTTTCACATAATGACTAACTCATCGTTATACCAAAATACTTTAAGTTAGATCTAGAGAACAATATTTCACTCTCTTAGAAAATTGATATATAACCTCTATTTATTAGATTTATTGTCAACAGTTTGTTACTATAGATTATTCATAAATTATGAATTGCTAAGTTAAAGGAAAAGAGAAAAAATAAATTGGAAAAAGGGAACAATTTAAGATCCTATTAAAAAATTTCAAAAAAAAAGCAATTCTTCTTTCAAAAGTAATTTGCCTGATTGGGATAGTCTTCTTGCTTCTTTTAAGTCTTAAAAGAAATCTTCTTTATTACTACTTGTAACATCAGACAAATCAATTCAACTGATCTTTTATTTAAATAAGTACTGGATTGAAATATCTTAAAAAAAATATTTAGATCTTAGTTTTTGTCTATTAAAGCTTTGTCATCATTTGAGGAGTTTAGGGAAAAGATAAGAATTTGCAATTCATATTATCTATCTTTTAATCTTTTGGTATTATGGATGTCTTCCTTAAGGGACTTAAGTTTTTGGAAGGTAAATATTTCTGGAACATTTTTTTCAATTATCAATAACATTATCAAAAAACATGAGTGTAATCAATAAGAGCTTGTTTATATTTCAAAAACTAACATGTTTTGTATTAGTCAATTCCTTTTAGTAAGAATTTGTGCTACTCAAAATTCAGAATCAAACTGAAGTAGACAAAATTCCTGAGAAAATCACAAAAGTGGAAACTTTAAGAGAATAAAGACAATCAAAAAGAGGAAAAATAAGCCTTTTTATTACAGAAAATCTCTCTGCACCTTTTATTTTAAAGGTTAGAAAGATCTTCAGGTATTTTATTGCCAGTTCTTCTTCTTTTGAAAACTTTTTTGCCATTGGTATCAAAAGTATTACTTGACTTTTTTTAGTCACTAGAAGTCAAATTTTTGAGTGAAAAGATTTGTAAACAAGAGGAAAAGTATAGAAGTAACTTTTGGAGTTATACTCCAAGTTGTTTTAATAAAGGTATTAAACTTTATTAGCAAAAAAGTATAAAAACTTCTTGCAAACATTTTTTTTGTGTGTGATTAGAGAATCAATAGAAAAAGTTTAATTTGTACATAGGATCTAATATGAAAAGAAATAAAGAATAAATATATATATATCTTTTTTAAAGAATTTTATAAAAAAAACTTTTTTGTCAAACTGATGAATCAATTTTAAGTAAAATATTTATAAGAAAATTAGATTTATATAAGCAATTATAATATATTGTATATAAATAATAAAAAAAAACAATAAAATATTTACTAGAATACTCAACTTATAAAAATTAACTATAAAAGATCTGAAATAAAGAAATAGATATAAATCTTAAAAAATTTAAAAAGCTCCTTTAAGAAAAAAGAAGATAGAATAAAAGAAAAGAATATATAGTTAATTATAAAAGATAGAGAATAAAACAAAAAAATAATCAAGTTAATAGAATAAACTTCAGAAATTAATCAAGAAACACTTAGCTTATATACAAGTTTAATAAAAAGAAACTTAATAATAGAACTGAAGTGTCGGAAAAATAAATTGAAAAAACAATCAAAAAATAAATAGTAAAAATGCAAAAAAGTATAGGAGATCAGTAAAAAAAAACAAGATAAAAATTAATTGAACTTATTAGTCAAGAAAATTAAAGTTATGAGAATTAAAGTAATAAAACAAGAAGAGAAAAGTTTAAAAGTTAAAAAATTAAGAAAGGTTCAAGTAAAAGAAATAAAATATGAAATAAAATAATTAAGTTTTGATAATTGTCAAAACTTATCAAGTGATCTATAGTAGTGACTTGTAGATGTTGAAGTTAATGGTTAAAAAAGGATTTTCAGCTAAACTACTAATGAAACAATAAATCACTTCCAAGGTTGTACTTAGAGTTAAATTAACTAAGACAAGTGAATTAGTTAGAGTTATTATATTATATTTGCATTATATTATAATTCGAAGCTATTTAATATATCAATCAATAAATAACAACTTTGCACCATTTTTCAAATGGTAATTAAATCCATTTATTTCAAAAAAATATATTATTTCTTAAATTGTTTTCTAATTTTCCATCACTAATCTTCAAGATAATCTGGTCGAAAAAAAAAAAAAAAAAACAAAAAAAAAGCATGCGTAGTTATATTTCGAAGGTATGACTATCAAAAGGTTAAGCTGTCTTATATTTATTTATTTATTAATTTTAAACGATAATTGTAAAAATAAAAATCTAACAAAAAATATGCAGACCATTTCCGCTTATTTGATAATGGTTTTGCGGGTTAATTTTTTGAATTATTTATTATAAACAATACTGAAATATTTCTCGAAGATCTATAAACCCGACTGCGGAATTGTTAATGTACTTGATTGCCAAGGCCTTTAGCCTAGCAAATTGTAAACGAACTGGGTCGCCTTAAGTAGCAATATATATATAAATAATAAAGGGATTAGCTTGATATACGCTTACTAAATTTCATTGCTAAAATGCTTACCATCATTTGATGAAATTCTTATTTTATCAACATCAAATAAATACGAATAGTAGAGTAATTGTGTGTATAACATGAATTCTGAATACTAGAAAGTTCAATATCTATGTTAACATAATGATCAAACACAATTTATATATGATTTTTAAGTTTCATTACCTCGTTTACCATCACTCCATAGCACCCGTGATTAACACATTTTCTTTTTGCGGTAATCATCCTCGTTCGATACCGACATCCTTTTTCTTCGCATACAAGCCAGCCATCATAATACCTTTTTACATGAGATCGAATGTTGCATGTAAGTTGAGTCAAAACCGACGATAGGGGAAGAGCACTTCTACAATCTTCATTTCCACAAATAACGCCTGACACATCGAGTTTACATCCCTGCAGCCAAAATAATTATTAATAGGTGTCAAAATAACAAGTAACCACGTGAAATATGTCATTTTCATCTTCACCTTTGCAGTATCAGAATTCAATCCTTCGTAAATGTGAGATTGTTTACATGCTACACATTTTAGGTATAACTTGTCGACATTTTTAAAGCGCTCTTCATCCGAAGTTCGAGATTCAAAGGTGCGAAAAGTAGACGGAGCGTTCGTCGTAAGGGATCTGGGCGAATCGATTCCTGTGTAACAATAAAAATTAGTAATTTTCAATTAACGTATGGCAACGGGTGGTTGTTTACCTAGGCACTCAGCAATGCGAGCGCTATCCGTTCCATCTATAGGTTCGATCAATCTGGTTACAGAGGCATGTACTTGTTGGGTTAAATACCATTCGCTATCTTGAATATATAGAATGTGTAAGCATAAGAACATAATATTACGAGGTAATTTCGTCGCATAAAGGACATACCAATTTGCAAATTAGTATCATGTCGAACTTCGTCCGGATGGAATGCTTTTTCAAAGAGATTATTAGGAGCATTCATGTCTTCAGTCTTTTTACATATAACATAAGGGATGGTATCTCCTTGTCTCGCGCTGAGTCCTCTTTTCTTCATTCGTAATGCAACTTGTACGTGCGGTTGACTTTTTGCGTCGGGGTAGTCTTCGGGTGCTTTTGCTAGAACCTACAAATTTTCAAGTATCAGGTTTGAATAACCGACACACCTGTCTCACTCATAAAACATAGATTGACTGGTAGAAACCTTGTGAATAATAAATTTGTTAATCGGAAATTTTCCCAATCGTACGTCGCGTCCCAGTGCTGACAGATGATTATGAATGTTTTCTAATACAACTTCGCGATCAAATTCTGATAAAATTTGATCTAACACATAACTAAAAAAATTTTCAAAAACATTAATCACACAAATACAACCATTATCATAGTAGTCAGATAATTAACACATACTGCGAAGCGTCTATTACTAATTCACACCAATCGCGCCTAACTAGGTCAAGACCTTTTGTTTCAGGAACCCTGTTTTTCGTTTTACTGGTGATCTCATCTACTTCTAATTTAATTGCCGCATACTTTTTCTTCTTAAGGAGCAACAGTTTCTCAAAGAAACCTTCTACTTCGATTTCGATCAGTCTATAACGTTCGTTTACTTTCTTCCTTAGTATCTTTCCAACCTCCATAGCTTCTTTTATATCTGACGCGTTAGTACATATCATAATGGAATCCGTGTCACCATATAAAACCTAGAAAATAAGGTATCCCATCAGTTTCGAAATATGGAATTCCTAATTTTAATCTGAGCCTATGTTACCTGCATGTTTTCGCTTTCCGCCAATTCAACAGTATTTTGCAAAATTTCTCTTCCTTTCGATGTGATTAGCATGGCCAAAGGCTTCGCGTAAAATCTTGAAAATTTTGTTCCTAAACAGCCATACATACTGTTTGCCGTGAGCTTAAGGGCTCTTTGTCGAACATCGTACTATATAACATGCGATAAAGAAGAAAAAAAAAGAGTAAGGAAAAAAAGGTAATGGATGAAACTTCTTCATCTATCATATCTCGTCTTCTTACTTGATCACGTTCACTCGCCGAGATATTAGGGCTCTTCATGCATTTCTTAACCTGCCTTCTTCGCTCAACAAGGTTTGCAATTAATCTGGGAAGGACTCCCTGACTCATGTCGGTGCCAGGTGCCTCCGGAACATGATCTTCACCTCCCTAGATTATTTTTGTTGAATAGTAAAATTAGCGAGTATTTTACTATAGGAGATCGGTTCTTGTCCGGTCGACCTACCGGGTCTGTCCGTACAACAGTAGTGAAGCAAATGTTATATTCTTGTATGATTGACGGATATAAGCTGTTAAAATCCAACAACACAACAAATTTGTCGTAGAACCCGGTCTTCGGCTCTAATACAAGGCCCCCAGCATAAGTCGGCTTTTTTCGTGCTCCCTTTATATTCTCCTCTAACAAAATATTAAAAAGTTATCCTATAGACTCGAAAGAAAACCGAAGCAATTTATTTTAAGAATATTCTACCTTCATCATCTTCTCCCACTATAGCCTTCGATTTCGATTTGTGGGAATATTTGTCTGGGCAGATGTACTTGAGTTTATGAAATTCATGTAGTAGAAGGAAGTCGTTGCGATTTGCTCTCGCCCCATTAAGAGTTTTTGACCTGACATATGACACATCGTTGTTCGTTGAGATGGCCAAACTGTTCACCACGGCATAATCTGCTCAAAATAAAAGATAGAATATCACATACCATATATTACCGGAAAGATTCGTCAGTTGTTTTGTTAGTGGAAGGAGCTGAAGTTTAAACATCAACTCTGATGTGAGAATGGAATCATAGCGGCAATGAAGTATCATATCATACAAGGCTTCGGCTGAATCATAGTTAGATGCAACTTTTTCATAATCAATATCTTTCCTGGTTATGTTCAAGTGTGACGAAACGAGTTCCGTCAGTGAGAAATTTTTGGATTTAATGAATTCCTAGGACGCGAACAAGTTGTTAGCATAGGATTAGGTTCATAAATTTTTCAAAGTGATTCTTACCTTCGCCGATTGATATGTGTCGCAAATCAATCTACCGCTTACAATGTCCTTCTCTATGAGCGAAGAAAGGTCACCCTTACCACTCCCGACATGTAGTAATGGGAATCTTTAGTAGTAGTTATGTATAAAAATGTGTCGTTAAAATTTATTCTTTACGATGTTCTCGAACTTTAATCAATAAAAAGTGCATCGGGCGTGAGATTTACGTCTGTCGGTGAAGTCTTCCAAGTGATGACCAATCTTTTATCTTCTGCACCTTCATACGATGCAATAAAACATCCAAGTCGAATCCAATGAAATTATGTCCAACAATAACATCAGGATCATTCTGCTTGATAATAGCTAGGAGGTAAAAAGGGTAATGCTAAGTTTAGGGCAAAAAAAAAAAAAAAAAAAGATACATTCACTTATGAAATATAGACCTAAAAAGCGGTTTAATAGAGAAAATTCGTTTTTCTCCAACGTTAAATGCAATTGATCCTTTCCTCTCATCACCATTTCTTCGAACTTAACAGGCCACCACGGCTTATCATTTAATTGACGAATAGACGTGAATTGATTAGCCTGAAGACATTTAGTCGATATTGATCCATCCAAAAAAACTACAGTTCAAAATACGTTAATGATCGAAATAGGCAATGCTCTCACGAATAATACTATTACTAGCGTAAAACATGCCTTTAGAGTAAACCCGCGCGCTGAACGCAACTACCTCGTTCACGTGTTTCTGATGATTCATCACGGTACGCAGGCTCAACGACATAATTTTCAGTGGTGGTGGTTTTAATGGTTCTGATAAGTCCACCTCGCTCATTGGATTTATGTGTTTTGGATTTTCGATTGTCAGTTCAACTTTGCACCAAGAGATCTAAAGATTTTAGATCTTTCGATATTAATTAACTCGTACTATCCTGCGGCTATGTAATGATGTAGAATACCTTTTTCTGTGTGATCATAGCATTTTTGACTTCTAACCAGCATGGACCTCTGATTCTTCGTTTGATCAAGAACAACTCGAGGGCAGACGACTGTGTGCCAAATACACGGCTGAACGTTTTTCCACTCAAGTCACTTGGCAAGGATTGGGCTAAAAATTGGTCAAACGACTTTATTATTGCAATAATTGATACATAGAAGTACCATGTTATAAAAAAAAAAAAAAAAAAAAAAAACTTACCTTCAAAAGAATACAAGACCTTCAAATAATCAGATTGCGCGGGGACGTCCGGTAATTCAAAAGCGTATTTTCGAGTCACATTCTTCGCTTCGATCTTCGAAATTTTGTATTTTTCTCTAATTTCTTCAACCTCCTTAAAGACATCTTCAAATCGAACCTCAATCTCGGTCTCATTATTGTTCTCTAGATGAAGAGGATTGTTAACTATTCAATCATTAAAGGAAATTATTCGAGTGTGGGATCACATTCAAGAGTAACTAACCGTCAAGTTTGAAATTTCTTGGTAAAAAGAAAACGTTTCGTTTAATACCACGCACTATGACGCAACAACTTACATACAGACTGCTGTTCTTATCGAAGATCTAGTAACCATGAGTTAAGTCCCATTAATTTCGTGATGCTTTTTGACACGCGAAAATGCATAATTGAAGCAAACCTTTCCGAATAAATAAACAATCCCCTGTTTTTCGTATGAATCAATCCAATAGAATTTGGTAATGTCGTCACGATTGGTGTTCCCATCGATTTCCTGATCTTTCAGGGGATTAACGTTACCGACAGTCACGGTGTCATTAATGTGTGCGTAGTCGGTGTACTCGATTTCATCATTTGCGAAACGACTCATGTTCTTCCGATTGTTTTCAACTATTTCCATCGGAATATTTTTCTCGCTTATCGATGGTCGATTAGAATTGTTAGAATCGTTGCGGTCAAGGGTAACTAGCATCCCCTGGTCTCCCTGTGGCGGATTAATACTGTCAATACTCACGACACCGTCTGTATGGACGCTGCCGGTGTATTCAATTTCATCATTTAAGAGAAAATCGAAATCCTCTTGATAGTCGTTAACTAAATCCATAGGAGCTGATTCTGCAACTTGACCAATTTTCCCATTTTTAGATGACAGATCGATAGGTATACAATCTCTTGCAGAATAATTTTGGTCATTCTGATCGTTCATGATAGTATCACTGCTTTGCGATGATATTCTAACTTCATGCTCCTTATATGAATTGTGATTATAGGAAATTGGAATCCGCGTAATATCCAAATCTTGATCTCCCGTTTCATCATCTAATTCTTGCAAAAGGTTTTCCATAAAGGTTCTCTCTTCTTCCGTGGTCTTAACCTGCAAGCATCGCAAACATTCATCACCTTGCATAATTAATTACATTAGCAAAATAAAATGGTTCTTACCATCTTTGGTTTTAATAATTGTGTGGCTGCACGTTGGAAGAAACTATTTATCCTTTGCTCTGGTCTAACTAGATCCGATGATTTTTCGTCCGCCATCTTTCTAGTTCTTGTTCTTTTTCTTTTCCCTGGGAATTAAACACATTTTACTCTTATCCAAAAATTTCAATAAATTTTACCAAAAAAACTATTGCTCTTCAAACCATCTTTCGTCAGTGACTCGTCATAATCACATTCAAGTTCAGATTCCGATCCTTCAGAGTATTCTTTTCCCAAATCATCCTCCGCATACAAATAAGCTTTTCCATCATCGTCCTCGATGAAACCATTTGTTTTCAATTCTTCACGAATACGAGATTGATATTCTTCTTCATTGACCTCTATATAAATTTCACCCTCTTCTTTAATCTAATAACAATAACAAATATAAGAGGGCGGAAATCAGAATGTTACGTGTATTTGAAATAAACATCACCTCATATTCCAT
>CAJVPT010004821.1:0-12948 GCA_910592055.1 Acaulospora colombiana | reverse complement strand
AAAGCAAAAATCGAATACTACAAGTGCCAGAATAGTGAAAATGGTCAAGAGACAAAGCTAATTAAATGCATGGGTTGTCCAGAAGATTTATTCAAGAATAGGGTTGCATCATAAAGGAAGATATGGAAGAGATATATATATATTATATATTAATACAAGAAAAAGTATCAGGAAAGCCCAGATGCTAATAATTTCATGTTTCACAATATCTTTAGAAAGAACAATCAGAAAAACAATATATAGCAATCAAGTATTTGTACAGAGTCTGCAGGATTATTCTAGTAGTCCACTTTCCAAGGTATCAAGATGGATTATATAAATACAGAGAGTTGAAAAGAAATAATCATTAAAGAGAATGTCAAAGAAGAAATATATCAAAATCATATAATAGACATACTCTAGTATAATCTAGGATCCAAACAAAAGTTAATTTTCTATTCAGATGGATCACTAATAAATTATAGCAGTGATAATATGATGATGGGAGCAATATAGATCCAAATAAGTAATATAGAAAAAGAAAATAGATTTTAAACAGAAGTAAACAGTTGGTCCTCATCCACACATATAGAACCAATAGCAATAGTCACAATACTTCTAGTAGTTTCAGTAGATAGCTCAATTGAAATCTCTATAGATAGTGAAACCTGTATCTTAAAATGAAAAATAGTTAAGAAAGATAATTAAAAAATAATATATAAAAGATGGCTAAAGGATAAAAACTGGTCATTATAGGTATAAATGGTAGAGCTGATCAAGAAAAAAGATCTAGATTTGAAGCTTATCAAGATCAAGGCACATTCTCAAAACTCCTATAATAATGAAGCAGATGCTTTAGCCAAAGATGCTCTTAAACTTCTAACAATAGAATGAAAAATCTCATCTCATACAAAATTCTTATAGAAATCAAGTGGCAGAACAAAACTTTAGATAATTCTATAAGACAATTCATCAAAAAAAGAAATAATAAGTCTAAAGCATATTAGTGGACATTACAAAGCAAAATGAAAAAGAAATAGAGACATCAAATTCAAGAATAAAAAGGTCATATACAGTATGAGATCTAGTATAGGAGATAATAAATAACCATATGTGGGATACATCTTTCAAAGATTGTCAAAAAAAAAAGCTTTCTGATCAAACTAACGAATAATGAGCTACCAATATTGAGTAAATTGATAATAAAAAGGTCAGACCTATACATGCAAGTGAAATGTACTGCATGTGATCTTCAAGAGAAAGAAACAATTAATCACTTGCTAGAATGTCTAGCATATAAGAAACAGATAAAGAAGATATGAAATAAAAGTCTTGAAAGAGTTCTGTCAAATTTCAGAATACTTTCACAGGAAAGGAAAAAGAAAGCAGAAGAAAAGAATACTAGATTAATAGTGAATGACAGTAAAGAAATGGGTAAAGTACACAAGTGAACATCCAAGCTAGTAGAACAGTTCTTAGTAACTACTTAGGATACACTAAGTTTCTTTGCAGTGTTAATAAGAAGTGAACTTATGCTGAAGATGACAGACCTTAAATACTTAGTAAAAGAATTGAAAAAGAAGCAAGAAAATGAATCAAGAAGTTGCAAAGTATGACTTGTAATCAGTTTCAGAAAAAGGTTTGGAATACAAGATGTGAAAGGATGATAAAATGGAAAAGATTGCAAGTAAACCAAAAGAAGGATAAGATAAAAAGATCCCCTAATCTTCCAGGTGCCAAAACCAATTGATTGGAAAGGAAAACTCTGATATTGGAGAAAAGAAGATTAGAAGATAAAGACCTAAAAGATATCTTATCAAGAGGGGTTAAATATGGAATGAGATGGTTGGGTTTTGAGTAATATTAGAATTTAAAGAATAATCTGTAGTAATAACCTGTAGACAATAATATTAAGCATTGAAAGAATTTTTATCTGAACTTCTAATGAAGCAATAAATCACTTCCAAAGTTGTACTTAGAGTAGTAATTACAAAAACAAGTGAGCTAGTTAGTGTTTTTTAGCTTTAGTGATTTATATTATATATATAGTTTACAAATGTTTAATAAAGTATACATAACTAGCTTGACAGAGAATTAAAAAAAAAAAAATTAAAAAAAATTTACATAGAGATTCACCCAAACTCAAGGAAACCCTAAATAAAATTAAAATAATATATTATAGAAAAATACCATGAGAATGGATTTATTCAGTACTATCTTACCTCTCCACTCTTGAAGATGCAATCTTTTTTCTCAAAAATAATCAAATCAATATTACCCTCTCTATTATAGAAGATAAATTTCTTTTAAAACATATCAACAAACTAAGCAATTATTTTTATTTTATCAAACTATTAGATAACTTTATTATCAAACCAGAGTTACTTAACCCAGAATTAGTTCTCCTCCCCATTCTGTTTTAATGAATATTAGTAGTAGCAATAATAGTCACTCCTTTAGTTCTAATGACAATATCTCAATATCACAACATCAAATATGTAACCTTCTCACTCTAACCACAATTAATATACAAGGCTTAAATCAACTGGAAAAACTATAATGCTTCATAGATTTATAATTAAATGCAAGAGATATAATAATCTGTATTAAAACAAAATACACAAATTATCATCTCTTTCTCAAAAAACTCAATAACTATACTATAATTTCAAGTTAACTTAATAATATCCAAGTAATGATATATGTATCCTCATCTTCAACAAAATTACAAATCATATCTTCAAGATATTCACACAAAATGAGTACTGATGTGCAGTACAATTTAAATTTAAGCCTAAAATCGAGATAACAATAATTATCTTATATCTTTCACATAACAACCAATTCAGAAACAAGACAACTTCAGCATTTTACAAATTCATTTCCAACAACAAACTGAAATGATTATAGCTGAAGACTTCAACACATTTTTAAAAACAATATTATTAATAAATACACTTACAAACAATAAAAAAAGAAAAATATATAACCATCTACACAATTTAATTGACTTAGCTAAGACTTTTGACAAGAAACATAAATATATACACTTTACATTCACAAGTATCTCAAGAATTGATCAAGTCTGGCTTACTTCCAATCTGGCAAGAAAATGTTAAGCAACAATATATTCAATTCAATATTCATAACCTCTGACCACAAGCAGATCAAAATAATATTTGACTGGTTTGAATACAAACCATAGAGAATAAAATTTATGACAAAGGTATATCAATTTGACAAATAATATCTAAACAACTGGCACTATTCAAAGAAAACATTATCCTACAACTTGATCAATTTCCCTTTCCTTTATGGCCACTTTTTGAAAGTATAATTATTCAAGCTCTCAACAAAAATATGTGCATTAGACAACTATAAACATCAATTAAAAATGAAAAAAATCTCTTTTCAGAAATCAATGATGCTATAAAATATATCAAGCTAGCACTCGAGAAAATCAGATTCAATATATTACTTATCATTTTATACAGAAAAGCTGAGGAGTATCATCAAAGAGTATCACAATTATCTTTCAGTCCAAGCTTACTTAAAAAAATACTTCAAAACTTAATCACAGAAAAATAAAAAAAGATAGCATTATTAATAACAAACAATATTCAAAAAAGAGGCAAAGAAAATTTCGCAAACTTTTGAAACAGACCCAAACATTATATCAAAATAGCCTTCAATGATATCCAACCTTTTCTTGATCTTTCAATTCTTACAGATAGATAACAACTGCAAGATAATTCTGAAACTCTGACTGACATTATCACAAATCATTTCAAAAAGCTGTCACATTCAAAAATTTTGAAATTAACAAAACATGGCAACAAGACTATATATCCAAACAACAACTAAAAGAAAAAATTTATTAAGACCTACTCAATATCATCATCTTACAATATTTAGAAGAATCAATAAACTTATTTTTAACAAACAAAGTCCCAAGCCCCAGCAAGGTTCCAATAAAGCATAGAAACATGTAAAAACCCTAGCTCTCACTATATTAAATAAGCTCTTTAACAACATACTAAGAAATAAAAACCCTTCCAGAGTAAAAAAATGATTCATCATCACACTTCTACCAAAAAAACTGATCTGATCCTACAATTTAAATAATATTAGACCAATTGTTCTTATAGAAAAAAGCAAAAAAATCTTTACTAAAATTCTTAACAAATGATTATCATTAACAATAGCTAAGTTTGATATTCTATCATCATTCAACTTTGCTAGTACAAAAGATCAAAGTACTCTTGAAACACTAGTCATTATCAGATCACTTATTAGCACCTTCACAAATCATGACAAAAAATATTGACTAGCCTCATTTGATATTTCAAAGGTATATAACTTAGTCAATCTCAAGAGTCTCAAGTTTGACATGAAGAGAATAAAATTATCTACAAAATTCACAAACATCATTATGAAGCTATTAATGAATCAAAAAAAAAAAAAAAAAAAAAAACTCTTTCCCGCAGATCCTTTTTTTCTTAAAAATTTCCTTTTTTAGTAATTTTGGGAAAAAGAAAGAAAGTGAATAGAAGAGATGAGTTCTCAAAGAGAACCCAGAAGACAATATAGTTCGGGGTGACCCAACTACAATGAAAACGTTTTGGCAAGAGGTAACACAAAAAATATGTGCAAAGAATCAAACCCAGACACCAGAAAGGAAGCCAACAAAAACAAAGGAAAAATAGTTTTGCGAGAAGAAAACAGACCAGAAAAACACACGACCACTCCCAACAACAGATAACAATCGACCTCCAAAGACCCAAACAACACTGAACACAGGAGAGCGACAACCAATAACTCCATCTGGAGTGAACAAGTAGAAGAGGAAATCTTGGCAACACCAACCAGCACTGAAAATACATTCACTATGGAAAACTCAAAGAAAAACCTAGCAGCACAACTAGGTGAGGATGGAACCAGAGTACGAGCCATCGACCCTGACATAGAAATAGAAATGGAGGAAGTACCTGAAGAAAATATCACTCAAACAGATCGAAACCTCGAAGAGGAATAGCAAACAAGAGGAAAAAATAAAAAAGCGAAAACCAACACTTTCAGCAGGCCCAGAGCCAGATCATCTTTCGATGGAAAAGCAAGATTTGGAAAGGAAAGAGCCAAGACGGGAATCAAAGCAAGTGTAGTCCCTGACAGAACAACAAGTCAAAAAATCGCCTTTCTTACCAGAAACCTAGACTCTCTGGTGGGCCTCATGTCAATCTTTAGTGAAGGAAAAGACAAGAATGAACACATCATAGTCATTTTTGGGGATAAACAAGCTGCAGACAAGGCATGCAATGTAATCTTGCCAGATACAAGCAACATGCATCTTGAACACATGACAACTACCCCCCTAGCACAAAAAAAGGAAAACAGTATCGTCATGTAGGACATACCCCTAGAAGTTAAATTCATTGAAGTACGACAAGCTTTTGTCAAATATGGGGAGATAATCAACATTACAATGACAACTCAACAAATGTGACAGACCGCCACAATAACCTACACAGACAAGGAAAACAAAAACACAGTCGCCAACAAATGGAGTGTTCCACTCAGAGCCAACTCAATCAGAGTCTTCAATGCTCAATAGGATATCAAGCAAATGAAAGAAAGAGGGACCATAGCAGTTAAACTCACCAACCTCCCACCAAATACAACAGCCTTTGACCTTAGATACATATGTGAACAAACTGGGAACAAAAAAATGCTACATTCCAAAATATTTCTCATACAAAAGAAAAAGATTTGCAGTAATTAGTTTCGAAAATGAGGAAATCAGAGAAGCCACAAGCAAAAACTTCCTCTTAAGGGAAACCATAGTGGAATGGAAATACATCGAAACCAAACTATGTGCTTTATGCAGCAGCGCAGAACACCTAGTAGCAAACTGTCCATTAAAGGAGTGTCGTGCACAGTGGAAACAATACAGATCAGAACAAGCCAAACGTTTTGGCAAACTATATACCAAATACAAACCAGTAAAAACAGGAGCAATTAGAAACCTAACTAAACAAAGGCACAACACTACCAAACCAGAATTTTATGCAGCAGCAGCCAGGCAAAGCCAATGTACCAGAGAAAATCAATCCTTCGAACCAAAATCAATAACTGCAATGAATGAAATCCTGGACCTACTTAAGGAAATCAAAGAAGAAATCAAGGAAATCAAAGAGGACATAGCAGACTTGGACGAACGCATTGTCAACCTAGAAAGCTATAATGAAGAATACATGAAACAAGTGGAAGAGATCCAGAACACGGAAGCGAATCAAAACCACACAGCAGAAGAGTCAGAAGAGACACCAGACAATTTACAAGACATCCAAGTTAAATAACAACGTATCCACTCCACCATGAATAGATTAGACCAAAACATGGACAGAATGTTCTATGCCCTGACAAACACCCTGAACTCGAATTTATCTCAACCAACTTCTACTTATTAATGAGTTCGAGCACAATGAAGCACATAAACAATAATATTATCTGATCAAGAGAAAGTATGGACACTAGTAACATAGACAACATCGACACACTCACCAATTTTCAAGTAAATGGAACAAAACATATAATAAACAATGATCTGAATGAAACATTAGAAAACCCAAATAATGCTATCTGACAAGCAACAACATATAACATTCAAGGCTTGGTTAATGACCAAAAAAGAAATGACTAATTCCCCTGGTGCGACATGAAAAAGTGGGACATAGTGGTAACAACAGAAACAAATGGAACAAACTTACAATCCAAGTACTGGAAACACCCAAGTTACAACATAATATGGTCTTACGATGAAGAACAAAAAATAGGACAGGGCTTAAACATTATGCTCAACAAAGAAATAGCAAAGAGAATCTTTAAGTATGATACATGGCTAGGAAGACTTATTAATATAGACCTGGCCTTCCCCAAAAAACAAAAACTCAGAATAATAGGAGTATATTTCCCAGCTCAAAAGGGAGACAAAAATCGACAAGGCATTCTAAATCAATTGAAACGTTGAATCAAGAAGGCCATTCAGAAAGAGTGGCACCTCTTAGTCTTGGGAGACCTAAATGGTATCCCCAATCTGGTATGGGACAGAGATAGTACTGGCAGAAGAAGTACATCCAACAAGCCCTCAGGCCCACAAATAGAGATCCTCCTGGACAACAACTTAAAAGATACATACAGACTCCACAATCCCACCAAAAGAGAGTTTTCGTGAAGCCGAAACATGTGCAGCAGTAGGATCGATCAAATATGGATGAATATACTACCTACTTGGCAGAGCAGACGAGCCTTTATTAGTGAATCCTTAGACCCTCTCATTCTCAGTGATCACAAGCCAGTTATAACAGAAATAGAAGCATGGCAACTAAGCTCCAAGAAAGAGCCAACATACCATAAATCTAATGTCAGAAACAACTGGTACCTCACAAATAAAGAACACTGGGAAAAGTTTGCCATGGAGATAGAAAACTCTTTAAAAAACAAAAAAGCTGAGCCAATGTCTATAGACAAACAGTGAAATAAATTACAAAACTTTCAGTTAAAAGCAGCAAAGTGATACATTTCCAAAAAGAAACAACACCGGAGAAAAAGAATAGATAAAGAAGACAAACCAATAGAAAGGTCACTCCTCCAACTACAACTACTTAGAAATCAAATAAAGGTAGCTATGAACATAGGAAGCATGCCTCCAAACATAATGAAACAGCTGCAAGAAAGCCTAACTGACTTCAAACAACAAATGGAAGAAATAAAGAAAACATATCCAACCGATTACCTATCACACTGGCTCACACTTACACAAAAAACAATAAAAGCACATAAAGTTATAAGTCATGCAATAACTCAAAGAAGGAAAAACCAGGCCATCAAACAAAGAATAGTGACCAGACAAACCTTCCTAGCGACAAATAAAAAAGCAATGATAGATGGTATTATGGATAGGCCTAAAAGATCCATCACACTAAATAGAATAATTATAGAAGGAGGGGAAACGATCAACATCCTGACGGAACCTGAGGAAATCAAAGCCAGAGTCAGACAACACTTTAAAAACTGGACCCCAACATGAAACATCACAGCAATAGACAACCACTCTACATGGCAAGAGGAATATAAACCCAAGGACAACGTTGACCACAGATGATATAATACGTGCCCTACTAGAGATATCCAAAGAGTAGCTCAAGAAAGCAATCAAAGACAGAAGTACAAAGTCATCTCCAGGAAGAAACCAGATCCCTTATCTAGCATACAAGAAACTGGAAAAACTAGCTCTAGAAGAAATCAAAAACATTTTTAACTGAATTATCAAAGAAGGCTCCACGCCCAAAGAATGGAGTAAAGAGGTCACATACCCTATTCCTAAACCAAAGGACTGGCAAAATAATCTCGATATAACAAGACCAATCAAATTATTGGATGCAGATAGAAAAATTTTTACCAAAATTCTAACCGACAGAATTGCTACATGCTTAACAAAGCACAAGATTCTATCAGAATTAAACCGGGCAGCACTACCAGGATTCAGCACACAGGAACCAATTCATATAATAAGCAACATCATAGAACATGCCAAAGAAACGAAAAAACAAGCATGGATCCTCAGTCAAGACATGTCCAAAGCATATGACTCAGTAAACCTGAAAATGTTGACCAAGGCTCTAGAACGGATAAAGATCCCGACACAAATAATTAATATCATTCACAATATCTTCAACCAAAGACAAAACATAGTCCTTACATTTCACGGTCCCATAGAGGAATACGAGGTCAATGATGGCATTGATCAAGGAGACACAATTCCTCCCCTTTTATGGAGAATCTTTTATGATCTATTAATCACAGCAGTTGAGAAAGACTTCACAGGCTACACAATATCAACTAAATTCTGTAAGGACTTTAAGCTAGGATGGACAAATAGAAAAGTAAATATTGCCGTTAATGCTTACATGGATGACACTACATGAATCACAGACAACAGGGAAGAGCTATAACGAATCATTAGAAGAGCAGAGGAGTTCTACAAAATAAATGACATAAAAATCAACCCACAGAAATCCCAGCTGCTAATAATCAATGGAAAAGATGATGACTTCACACAAGGAATAAAAATGGGGGACCAAATCATCAAAGGCTGTCCACAAGGAGTATCAGTAAGAATCCTGGGAGTCTGGTATGATAGCTCAGGGAAAAAAGACTACCAGAAAACTTTAATTCAACAAAAGTTTAGGAAAACTAAGGTACTAATAGGGATGAAACACCTAACGGATAAGCAGATGCAGTATATAATTAACCATGTCTTAATACCAAGTGTGGAATACCTATGTAATGACATGATACTTCCAGAAAAAACGTGCAATCTCCTCATGAGCAGCATCACAGCAGTTTTCAAACACAAGCTAGGCCTAGCTAGGACAACTCTGAACAATATTCTCTTCAACAAACATGAATACAACTTGATACACCTCTGGGATAGACAACTTCTTTTACATATTACCAATTGGACAAATCAAATCAATAAAAACAACATAGCTGGTGAAATAGCAAGAAGCAGATTACAAACTCTACAAAATGAATTCTGGTTCACTAAACTAGTTCTTAACCAAATGGAACAACCTTGGAAATACATAGGGAAAAATCTAACACATGATACCATCTGGCTTATGAGAAGATATGGGTTCACATTTGATATAAGCAATGCAACCAACAGTATCATGTTAATTCCAGAGATAGACACTCCCATAGAAGATATTATGAGCAAACAATTTTACTCAAAACACCGACACCATCTACAAAAACACAATATTCTCTTCATTGGGCAGTTACTAAATGCAGATAACACAAAGGCATTAAAATGGTGTCAAATCATAAGAATCACAAGGAAAACATTTCCAGGCCCTACCCCCAAATGGTTTCTAACCCTGAGTAGTAAGATCAAAAGTATGCTAGAGGCAAAGAAAATTCCAACACGTCAAACAACAGCCAATGCCTTCAAACAAGGGTTCCCCACAACATATCATAATACAACAAAACCCCACTGAATCTACACACAAAAAGAGGGAGAACCTGTGATTGGGAAAAAACAAAAAAAGATAGATCAAAATACAACAAGGTACAGACACTATACTCAAGATCCAGGCAGCTCACCACTAGAAGTATGCAAAGGCTGCACACTGAATACCTCTAATATCAACAATGGTGAATGCAGCTTTACAGCAACCCGACAACACTCAATCACCATACCTGTTCAAAAGAGCCTAATATCCACAAGAGAAAACAATATAGATAGAAAGGAGAGCAAATGGAGAAATTGAACATCACTGAATTCCCTCGTTATGACCTTCACTGAATATACCCTGCCACTAGAACCATACACACAAGACACCGACACAATAGTTAACATTTCACAAAAAGAGCAAACAAACAGTGGAGGAAAAAACAAAATCCTCACCGGCTCACAGGAAACAATAGAAAGTTTAGAGAACATCAAGGAAAAGATAGGGCATTTTGCCATTTTTGACATCTACACAGATGGATCTCTCACTAACTTGAAGGGCAAATACTACATGGGCCTGGGCTGGGTTATAATCACCCCAAACCTAGAGGAACACACATTCCAAGGACAAATCAAATGACACCCATTATCCACTAGAGCAGAGATAGTAGTGATCGCAACAGCCCTGAGTATATTACCAGAACATAGTGTAGCAAACGTATACACAGACAGCCAAGCAGCCATCAATGGTATAGAAAAGACTATGAAGGAAGACAAAAACAAGATTATAAAGAAACAAAAGAATTCGAACCTCCTCCTCCAGATCCAAACCACATGCAAACAAAGAAAAATCAAACTCATACTACACAAGGTGAAAGGTCACTCTGGAATCAAATACAATGAGATGGCTGACCAGCTGGCACAAATAGATGCATAGAAAGGTATGAAGCCAGGAAAGAATGAAATTGAAATTAAGAGAATCAAGGACCTAGAAATGGGAATAGCTCCACAATGGAACAACCACTTCACTGAATTTCCTATAAAAACAATCACACAAAAACTTACAAACACCATCAACCTGGCAAATTGGTGTCTCTTGAACAGAACTAGATGCAACTTTAACGAACAAATAGTTAAAGAAATCAACTGGCAAACAATAGTAACAAATCTCCAACCTACGAAAATGAGCAATCACTATACAAACAATGAAGATCAAAGACTAAGAAAATTTTGTCTCAACCTCTGGAATGACAAATTACCAACCAAAAGCAAGCTGAATACAAGGCTTCCATCCATTTATAAAAACAATAAATGCAACAAATGTGGCGAACCAAAGACATGCACCACCCTTTTCTCTGCCAGCAACTCAGAACAGAAACAGAAAAAGCTTTGAAAGATATAACCTTAACTTGCATAGAGAGTCATACAAAGGAAAAAGAGCTGCAAGTTTTCAATACTCACTTCTAAAACAAAAATAATCTGAACTTTAAGGAATACTTAATAGCAAATATTAGAGGAGCCATTTTCAAAGGACTCATATATAGCCTCAAAACAGCCATTCCAGATAGAATTGAAAGAAAAAATTGCATAACAGAGATCCGCCTGATAATAATCAAGTATTTCTATCAAATCTGGCAAAGAAGATGCGAAACCTTCCAAGAATATAAAGCTAGAGAAGGAATCACCAAACAAAAAGAAAGGTCAGCAAAATACGAGTCAAGAAAAGAAGACCCCTTCTTCATAGCCAGGGAAAAACACATAAAAGACCAATTTGTATACTTGGTCAATGAGTTTATGGATCAATGGATCACAAATCTTATAGAAAACTTTTACATATTTGAAATTTCTTTCAACACTAGTCCAGCCTTGGCAGGTTAGCTCCCCACATCGGGGGTGGCAACAAGCCGCAAGGTAAGTACCTCTGCATAAAGGAATTCTATTGAGCTTTATTTGGTAGTAGACAGGTAGTACATTCTAGAATAGCACCTATGTATTGATACTACAAAATTACAAATAAAGCAAGGCTAAGCCAGTGTTAAAAAAAAAAAAAAAAAAAAAAAAAAAAAAGCTACTACTGAATTGGTCACTTCAGTTTATCCCTACTACAACTTGACCCATCCCATATCAGTTTCACAAGAACTAAACCAAGGAGAAACCATAGCATCACTATTATAGGTTATTTTTTATGACCTAATCATCTCAAAGATACAAAATATTCTATCACCCAACAATAATATTTTTACATACAGTATATTGATAATGTTGCAATCTTTATATAAAACTTAGCAATATTACAAAAAGCAATTGACATATTCACATTATTTCTTAATGAATTATATAACTTGCAACAAAGCAAAGACTAATCTAATAATGAATCACTCCCGGAAAAGCAACAAACAAAAACAATACCTAAAAGTTAAGAATATAGAAATCATTTTCAAACTTTTAAACAAAATATCAAATACCTAAGAATCTATTTATCTGATCAGTCCCTTGAGTTGCCAACAAAATGAAGGTTTCTAAACAAATCTAATGAATTCATCAAAAGTATTGCCAGTCAAAAAATATGAAATAACTCTATTACAAAGCAAGTATTACAATGGATTCTTTTAGCTTAGATTGATTATACCCTTCAAATAATATCCTTAAGAAAACACAATATTAGTATACTTCAAACATTATTCAACAAAGCAATAAAAAAGAAATTAAGTATAGACACACTTTATTAAATAGAGCTTACTTCTTACAAGCTAGCATTAACTTTACAGCTCTCAAGAATTGAAAAACAATAATCCTGGTTAAATCACTAGCCACTATTCTAGTGAATAGAAAAACTACTTCTTTTATTTAACAAGAGATCTTATCAATCTAAAGTAGCAGTATAAAAGACTTTATTTCAATAAGTCAGTGAACAATTGTTATTTGGCCAACAAGACAACAAAGTTGTTTTATTTCAG
>CAJVPT010004820.1:0-12948 GCA_910592055.1 Acaulospora colombiana | reverse complement strand
TTTGAGGTAGAGATTTTTGTAAAGTATGTTTTATTTTTAGTAAGAATATGTATATTTCTAGAGCTGTATATTGATGAGATTAAATATTGCAATTATTCTAATTGATTTAATTCTTGAATATTTAGGATAGAGATTATAAGAAGATTTTTTGTTTGTGATAACTTAAGTATTAATTGTGTGGATAGATATTGAGAACTAGATATGTGGGTATGTAATAAAATGTTGGAAGTGTGATTATAGAAAGGTAAAAAAGTGGAAATTTATAAATAGTAACTATTATCAAGTATAAACTTTGATATTGGTAAAACTTGAGAAGAAGAGTTGCTTCAGGATTGGGCAACTCTAATTCTACTATAAATTCATTAAAGAGGGTGTAAAAATAGAAGAGATCTTTAAAAATTGTTATATTTGTATTGAAGTTTTCATTGTCTTTAATAGAAAGATTTATCATAATGTTTTTTTTTCTTTAGTTTTTTTTTTTTTTTTTTTTTTTTTTTTTTATGCTGGCTCAGCCTTGTTTTATTTATATATTTGCTGCAAAATTACATAGGAAGGCTACCCTAGAACTTACTACCCATTTTCTACAAATAAAATTCAATAGAGGATTCCCTTTACGGAAGTACTCATTTTGTGGCTTGTTGCCACCCCTAGTGAAAGAGCTAACCTACCAAGGCTGGGCTAGTGCTGAAATAAATTTCAAACATAATAGAGTTGTCTATAATATTCATGAGCCACTGGTCCATGAAGTCATTGATCAGACTGATGTATTGATATTTTATATGTCTTTCTCTCGAGTTAAAAAATAGAACTTCCTTTTTAGACTCATATTTTGCAAGTTTCTCTTTCTTTTTTATAATGCTCATAGTGGCCTCCACTTCTGAAATGTTTCACATCTTTCTAGCCAGGTCTTGTATAGAAAGTTGATTATATCGATACATATTTGAGTGAAGTAGATCTTTCTGTTTAGTCTATCTGGAATGGCAATTTGAATATAAAAGACTAGTTCTTTGAAAAAGGTACCTCTGATACTTGCTATTAAGTACTCTTTGTATCTCCAGTTCGTTTGCTTGTAAATTTGCTTTTGAACTTTTTTCCCTCTTCTTGTATTATATAGCTCTTGACATGGGTGGTTATAGTATTAATTAGGAATTTTCAGTTTTGAATCTAAGTTGATTGCAAATGAATGGATATGTATTAATCTCTGGTTCATGGCAGATGAAGCATTTGTGGTCTTTATATAGAGAAGGGATTCTAGCATGTAATTTGCTTTCAGTTGGTAGTTCATCATTCCAAATCTTGAGATAAAATTTTTTGAGTTTTTTGATCTTTCCAATTGGTATGATAGTTACTCATCTTGGTTGGTTGTAATAGGATAGTGGTTGTCTGCCAATATATTTCTTTTACCATTCTTTCATTGTAGTTGCATCTTGTTCAATTAAAAAGTCTCCAGTTTGTTAGGTGAATTGTTTGAGTGAGCTTTTTTGGGATCATTTTTATAGGGATTTCTATAGAAATGTTATTTCTTTGGGGAACTATGTCTAAGGGACCATATTGTGTTCTTAGGAACTCAATCCCTTTCTCGCCCAGTCTCATTCCTTTTCATCTGTCAATCTGTACCAGATAGTCTGCTTGTTCATTATGTTTGATTCCTAAGTGTCCCTTTATTTTACGTAGGAATAGTTTTATTTGATTCTGTTTGTATAAGCCTGTTATTTGAAGCAGGAGGTTTGAGTTTTTTTGTGTTTTTATAATCTTTCTTGGATCTTTCTTTTGGGTTTTGAGGATGCTATTAATTGCTACCTGGCTGTCTGTATACAAGGTTACTGAGCTGTGTTCAGGTAGAACACTAAGTGCAGTGAGGATTGCTGTGATTTCTGCTCTGGTTGATGATGGATATGTGATTACTTGTCCTTAAAAAGTGTGCTCTTTCAAGTCTGAAGTGATGATGATCCAACCCAGATCAATGTAATATTTTCCATTAAAATTGTTTAAAGAGCCATTAGTGAATATCTTAAAAATAGCATAATTTTTTAGCTTTCCTCTGATTGTTGCTAGTGTTTCTAGGCTTTCGAAGAACTTTTGAATAGTTTGTTCAAATGCTTATGATATGAATATATACTTTTTAGGAGGTGAATTTCAATATCTGTTTCCTGTTGGATTGAAGGGACATGTATATGTTCAGAGAATGTGATGAATAGTGAGTTGGGGGAAACCCTGTTTTGCCAGGTTGTTTCTCTTTCTATGTAATAGCTTTTCCTTATTAAAGACTTGCTTTTATGGACTGGTATTGAAATAAATTGTTGTCTGGTGGCCATGAAGCTGTATTCTTTTATTTGATCCTTTATAACATTAATTATGTATCCTTCACATGCCTCCAATGGTGAGCTTTCTAAATTTTTGTATAGTGTCTGTATTTGTTAGTGTTTTGGTCTATTTTTTGTTGTCTTTTGCCAATGGTTGGAATATCTTTTTTTATTGTATAAATCCAGTAAGGTCTAGTTGTGAAAAGGTTAGTGGTGGATATGCCTTGTGTGAGGATGTTTTTGGTTGTATTGGGATCGCCTTGGTCTTTGGTTTCTAGTATTTCTTTGAGTTTGTTTTGTATAGTAATGAATCAACCAGGGGTTGAATCTGGAATAGATCTTTTATTGATTTGAATGACTTGACACCATTTTAGCATTTTAGTTTTATTTGTATTGAGGAGTTGTCCTGTAAAAAGAATGTTGTGTTTCTTTAGGTTTTTCTGATATTTGATAAAGAAGGCCTTGCTCATTATATCTTCAATTGGAGTGTCAATTTCTTTTATTAGAGTCAAGTTGTGAGTTCCTTGTGGCAAATATGCTGTAAAGCCATGTCTTCTCAGGAGCCATATAATGTCATATGTGAGGTTGTTGCCTAGCTTTTTCAAGGGACTTTCTATTTTGTTCATGATGGGATATGTTAACCAGTATTTATTTTGCAAGGTCTAAAATCTTATTCTTGCAATTGCTCTTGTCCTATTGGTTCTATTGATTCTATTAGTCCAGTTTGTGGTGTGTAGTAATAATTGTCTATCCCAGAAGTGTATTATGTTGTACTCATATTTGTTGTATAAAATATTATTATAAATCATTTTGGCCAAGCCTAGTTTGTGTTTGAAGGTTAAAGTGATGTTGCGCATATGAAGATTGCATGCTTTTTTTGATAGGATCATGTCATTGCACAAGTATTCAATGCTAGGAATTAGGACATGATTTATAATATATTGTATCTGTTTATCTATAAGTTTTTTCATTCCTATAAGTGCTTTGGTCTTTCTGAATTTCTGCTGAATTAGGTTTCTTTGGTAATCTTTCTTTCTTGAACTGTCGTGCCATACTCCTAAAATTCTAACTGACATTTCTTTGGAGCTGCCCTGGATAGTTTGATTGTTGATTACTATCCCTTGCTCAAAGTCCTTTCCTTTTCCATTGATAATGATGAGCTGTGATTTTTGTGGATTGATTTTGATGTCATTAATGTTGTAAAATTCATCAGCTTTTTTGATGATTTCTCTCATATATTCAACATTATCTATGATCCAGGTGGTGTTATTCATGTAAGTACTAACTGCAATATTAACTTTTTTTGTTGACCATCCTTCTTGAAGATTTCTATATGTTTTTGTGGAAATTGTATATCCTGAGAAATTTTGGTTAATTTTGGTTATAAGTAGATCATAAAAAATGTGACATAGGAGTAGGGATATTGTGTCCCCTTGATCAATGCCATCCTCAACATCATATTCTGCTGTGGGTCCATGGCATGTCAGCACTATATTTTGTCTTTGGTTGAATATGTTCAGGAGAATGTTAATAATCTGGGAAGGATCCTGATGCATTTGAGAGCTAAAGTTAACATTTCCAAATTGACTGAGTCATATGCCTTTGACATGTCTTGGCTGAGGATTCAAGATTGTTTGTTTATGTCTTTTGTATATTCAATAATGTTGTTTATTATGTGGATTGGTTCTTGCATGCTGCAGTCAGGAAGTACTACCCAATTTAGTTCTGCGAGGATCTTATGGTCTTCTATGCATCATGTCAATCTATCTGTAATAATTTTTGTGAAATCTTCCTTCCTACATCCTGGAATGTGATTGGTCTTATAATATCCAGGTTGTTTTGCCAATCCTTTGGTTTGAGTATTGGATAGATAGCTCCTTTGCTCCAGTCTTTTGATGTGTCCCCTTCTCTGATGATTCTGTTGAAGAGGGAACAGATTTTTTCTATTACTTTGGCTCCAAGTTTTTTATAGGCTATATAGGGGATCTGATTTCTCCCAGGAGTTGATTTTGCACTTCTGTCTTATACTGCTTTTTTGATTTCATTAGTGGATATCTCAGTTAGAACTGACTGGTATCAATGGGATTGATATTCTTTTTTGGTTCATATTCTGCTACCCAGTAGGAAAAGTCAGAGATTGGTCTGATTTTTCTGGCTAGAGTCCAATCCTGGAAGTGTTGCCTGACCCTGTTTTTGATTTCCTTTGGATTCATTGTAATTGATACCTCTTTGCCTACTGGAATGATCTTATCCAGGATAATGGTTCTTCTAGATTTTTCTATAATACTGTTGATCATTGCTTTTTTGTTTGTTACTAAGTATTCTTGTCTTATTATTGTTCTGCGTTTGATTGTTAGGGCTTGTTTTTTATAGGAGATTGCTTGGACAATATTTTTGTGACCTCATATGATTTTCTGCATATAGTCTAGTCAGTGTTGCAGAAAGTTATTAGTATACTCTGTCTTTAATTTTGTAAGGTGCTATTGAACATTTGAAAACTTTTCTTAAAGTTGTTTTGGTATGGTAAAAGGAGGTTTGTTAGTTTTCTAGATGGCTTTTAGTTTGTTGTGAAAGAGTTGCATCTGTGTTAAAGAGTCTTTGATTGTATCTTCCTCACTGATTATTCTTTTTTTTCTATATTGTTTTCTCTTTGGAATATAGAGCTTAGCTGCTTTTAGAATGTAGTTGCATATGCAGTTCCATTGTCTATCTATCGATTTTGGCTTTATGCTTTGGTTTTCGAGGACTCTGTCAACTTCTAAAAAGAATTTTTTCCATTGTTCACTATTGGCCAATTGCCAGTTGTATCTGTGATTCAGCTTGTGGTGTGAGATCTCCTTATAAGAGTTTAGTTGCCATGTCTATATCTCAGTTAGAGTGGGTTTGTAGTAATTGGAAATCAGGAGGGCTAAGGCTTCTCCAATATAGGCTTTTCTAATTTGCCATGATGAAAGTATATTCATCCAAATTTGATCGATTCTACTGTTACTGTCCTTTTGATGCCAGGTAAATTCTTTTTTACTTGGATTGTGTAGTCTATATGTGTCCTCCAAACTGTAATCTAGAAGAATTTCTATTAGGGGGCATGTTGGTTTATTGAATGTTATTTGTTTGTGTGTGCTACTTTTGTCCCATGCTGAATTGAAAACTCCGTTAAGTTCCCCTAGAATAAGGAGATGCCAGTTTTTTTGAAGAGCTTTTCTTATTCATCACTTCAGTTTGTTGAGAGTGTCTTGCCATTCTTTGTTTCTTTTGTTTGCATGAAAGTAAATACCTATGATTCTGAGTTTTTGTTTTTTTGGAAAGGCAAGGTCTGCATGGATGAGTCTTCCTTTCCATGTGTCATATTTATAAACATGGTCTGCTATATCTTTTTTTATTATCAGGTTTAGTCTTTGTCCAAGTGTCTGTTCATCTTTGTATGACCAAATTATGTTAAAGAGTAGTTATTTCCAGTGTTTTGATTGTTGGTACATGCCGTTGGTCTTATTTGTTACTATAATATCTCAGCCTTTTGTGACATACCAGTTAAATCAAGTTTCTTTTTTGTAATTATTTGTTAGGTCTTGAATATTGACTATTGTGGTTTGCCAAATTGGGTGTCGAGTATCTGAATTTGTGTATACTGTTGAATTGGTATTGCTAGAGTTGTCTTCTAATGTAAGGTCATTTGAGGGAAGGGTGATGTCTATGGGAGTTTGTATTTATGTGTCTCTGGATGTTTTTTCTATTTGTGTGTTATAACTGTTATATGGTGGATTTTCTGATAAAGAGGATTCTGATGTGTTGCTCATTGATGATTTCTAGGAGAGGAGGAGACTGCACTAGGAATCAGTTCTGAGATTGCATTTAGTACCTTGTGCATGTTTTGATTCATCCTGCTTATGGACTCATGAATCTGTTGTTGTTACGCTCACATGTTGGAGTGCTTCTTTTTGTTTGGTTGTGTACCAGATATTTTGTTTTGGTTGGTAGAATCTTCTTTCTCATTCACAGTTATTATGATTCTATGAGGTTGTCTTCAGAGACTTCTAGATTATACACCCTTTCATTCAGATCGATAATGTTTTCTTTAATCTTTTCAATTTTTTGTTTGATTTCTTTTAAGAAGACCATAATATCAGTTAGTGTTGAGATGTTCTCTTCCTTCCAGTTAAGTTGGCGTTGTCCAGATTTGGCTACTGCAGCATAGAATTCTGGCTTGATGTAATGCTGCTTTGAAGGTTTGGTTTGGTTTCTGATTGGAATAATGCATGCCAGTCTGAACTTGTTGTACAGTTTGTTGAATTTGTTGGCTTGTTCTTATTGTATTCCCTCTATTGCGTTCTTCTTTCTTTGATAGGGCAGTTGTTGAGTATGTGATCTAGGCTATTGCAGATTGTGCAGAGTTTGGCTTCAATTGGTTTTCAGGTATAGGTGAAGTCTCCAAGTTGGAATTCTTGAGATATGACAGCTTCTAAGTTTTCCTAGCTGATAAAGCTAATGAATGCGAATCTCTTTCTTTGATATGACATCCTTCTCAAAATATAGCAGGTCTTGACCTTGATCTGTTTACAGATTCTTTTTAGGTCAAATGCGTGGTTATTGGGTGGAAAGTTGGTGAGCTTTGCTACAGTTTGACTATATGCTTTTATCTGATCCACATTTCATTGTGCATCAAAAACTCTTATAGAGTCTGCTTTGAGGGAAATGCACTATTTGTCAATTGGTGCATATTTATTATCTTTGTTTGTATAGATAATCATGGCTGTCTGTCACATTTGTTGGGTTGACATTGTAATGTTACTTATCGCTTCATACTTGGCAAAGAATTGTTGAACTTCTATAAGTTTGGTGTTCAGAGGGATGTTCCATACTCTGATACTATTTTCCTGTTTTAGGACTGAGTTTATGTATTCCATGAGATCCATGTGTTTGTTGTCTGTATTGGGTAATAGGGTGTTGCAGATCTCTATTACTTCTTGTTTGTTACTCAAAATAGCAATGATGTGTTCAACCTCCTTTTTCTTTTCACTTCAGATTGTCATCAGTCCATCTGGTGAGTTTAGTGCCTTGATGAGGAAGGTTATCTTTTGAGCAATAGTTTTTCCTTATAGGTCTATAGCTGGGATATCAATCTTGGCTCTCTCTCTTCCATAACAGGTGGTTTTGTCGAAGGGAGAGAGGGGTCTTGGTTTAATGGTCCGGCTGTCCAACTTCTATTTACCCTTGTTACCGACTTGTTGCCAGCGCGAAGTTAAGCCTTGATTTTCTTCTTCTATCTCTATTTCTATGTCTGAATCATCTATGCATACTGCTCTCGATGTCCCATTGATTATTCCTTGGGGACTTCTTTTGCTATCTCCATGTGGATTGTTGTTAGAGTGCTGTTGGGTTGGTTTGTTGTTGGAACTTCAGTAACTGAGATGTTTTCTTCGACTTCCTCACTCCAGTTGGTGGTCTGAATAGTTGCCATTGGTAGATTGAATGTGGTGATTTGTGTTGTCAGGTTCAAAACAAGTTTTGAGTGCTGGAGTCTTCTCTACAGGTTTCGTTTTGATTGTTTTCTTTGGTTTTTTCTTTGTTTAGCATGTTTTCATTTACTACTTGTATTGTTGTTTCTTTACGTGACTTGTTTGTGTTACCTCTTGCGAGGATGTTCTCATTGTAATTGGATCTTTACTGGGCTATTTTGCTGTAAAGTTCTCTTTGAGAGAACATCTCTCCATTCACCTTTTCTTTTCCTTTAAAAATTACCATAAAAGAAAATTTTTTTAGAAAAAATAAATCTGTGGAAAAGAGTTTTTTTTTTTTCCTTGACTTTTTTTCTTTAGTATTTCAGTGATTAGTTTAATATTTGAAAGCTTTGGGAGATAGAAAATAATCTATTTTCTAGAAATTGTATCATGAAATTAGGATTTGATTTTTTTAATATGTTCATTGAAGAATGAATTATTTGATTAAGCAATTATTTAATGATATCTAATGTTTATTCAATAACTAAAAAGTTAGTAGAAATTGGAAAACGATCAAATTTTTTAAGTGATAGGTCAATCCATTTGAATTTAAAAGAAGAGAATATAAGTAATATGGAGAGAGTTATTGAAGTAACATGTTGACTTAATCTTAATCTTTGATAGAAAGTAAAATACCAATGTTTTCATTATATCAGTGTAGAGATGGAAGTGGGAGTTTTTGAATAAAATAGTCATTTAAAAGAAATTAAACTGCATAGTTATGTTGTCTAAGATTATTAATTGTATAATAGATTTGTGCTGGATCATTTGAAGTAGAAAACATGAATGCTAAGATATCAGAAAGTTGTTGATATGAATTTGAAAGTGGAAATTTTGATGGAGAAAGATCAAAATATAAATCTGGAAGTTTTGAAGGAATATAGTATAGTTCCTTAAATAGTTTAATCAGATCTTTTAGAATTTGAAACTTGGATATTTTTTTGATGGAAAATTCCACTTGTAGTTTTTTTGAAAGGTTATTTAGATTTTTAAGTAGATTAGGACATTGTTTAAAATAATTGTTAAAGAGAAGATCAAAATTATAGAAACTACTAAGAGCTTTAGTTGTAGTGTTTATAAGACTGGAATTGTTTAAAGGCAAAGGGTAAGAAAGTAGAATTTTGATTCATAAGAATATATCTGATAGGTTTGCAAGAAGAGTAGGAAATTTATTTTTGATTTGTTTCTCAGTCTAAGCCATAATTTCCTTATAATCTATTTTTTCTAAGATAGGATTTATAAAGAAGTTAAAGCCAAATTCAAGTAACTTAGCTACCTGCTAGTATTATAGAAGCAAAAGGTTGTTTGACCTGATAAATATAACCAAAATGGATTTGTTAAAGATGATTTAAATCTTTTTTTCATAGTCCAGTTAATATAACCAATATTATGTTTGTTCATATAATTTTTATAAACTTCTTTTTTATAGTTTGATATTTTTTTTAATGATTTCCTTTAATCTTATTTATTTGAGTAAAAGAATGGAAAAATAATCTATCTTTATATAACAATTTAATGAGAATTGTAGTTAATAATTTTGAAAAGGAAATTGTTGAAAGGTTTCTGATTTTGATATATGGTTCGACTAATGCTTTGGGATCTCTGTGTGTACTAGTAATTAAGTCAACTGTTTCAGATATTGTTTAATTGTAATTAGGAGAAATTGAGATTCTAATATTATGTTTATTAATAGAATACTCTATTTTATCTGCTCATAACTGATGATTGGAATTGTGTTGTTGCTAGTCAATTTCTATACTCCAGTTATTGCTGAATAATGTGAGAGATTGATCTTGATTGGTGCCTTAATTTGAACTATTTTTAGGATTATTGCCTTCTATAAAATTAGTATAAGGATGATTAGATTCAAGAGTAAGTTGAACAACATTATAAGTATTGCAGATCTCCTTATTTGGTTGGTCTATATCTATGCAATAATTTTTTTGTATTATAGAAGTATTGAGAGGGAATATAGGTGTTTTTTTTTTTTTTGAGAGAAAAGTGTTGGAGGATTCATTAGTAGAAATAGAGATTTGATTTCAAGAACAATGAAGTTTATAGTTTATAGTTTCATTAACAACTTTTCTGATAGCAATTTCTCTATCATTTTGAATAAATTGAAGTTTGTTTGATGTTCCATAAATTGATTTAAAATAGGTGTTATGAAGTTAATAAGGATTTCAGTGATCACTTTTGGATTAGGAGTGGAAAATTTGATGGGATATTTTAATTTAAAGAGGACTTGAATAATTGCTAGCATTTGATTTGAATTATTATTATCATATTTGTATATAGAAATTAGTAATAAGAAAGGACAATTTTGTAAAGGAGAGACTTGAGTAAAGACTGTTGATATAATTGTATGAACAGGAGAGATTTTATTTTATTTATAAATGATGAAGACTTTGGGTCTTTGTTATCAATAAGAACTATATCAAGAATAGAGTATTTTTTTGTATTGTCGAAAGTCCTGGAAGAACTTCTAAGTTTTTTTTGTTTGGTTTTTGGTGGAATTTTTACTATTTTTTGTTTTCAAAATTTTGTGGTCAGTGATTTACGAGTGAGAGTTTTTTTTTAAGTATTTTTTTTTTTAAACTATTTATTTATTTAATTAGTTTAATAAATATAAATATGAAAAAAAAACTATATTTCTCTATAAATAAGTATTACGCTATAACCAATATTTCTATTTTAGAAATAAAAAATTCAATTTTAATATTATATTAATTGTTTACAAAAGTTTAATAATTTTATTAATAAATTTATAATATATATAAAAAAAATTTAAAAAAAATTAAAAATTTGTCAATTTTTTATAGTCAATTTAAACAAGCTTTTATTGAAAAATTTTATATATTAATTTTGAGTTTTCTATATAAATTTTATCTTAAATTTTAAATACAACTGATTGTTATAAATTATTTTTATTAATTTTTTGATCTTATATAGAAAAAAATATTTATAAAATTTTTTTATCCTTTTTTTACTAATAAAGTTTTAATACTTTTCTTAATACAACTTAAAATATAATTTTAAGAATGATTTCTATCCTTCTCTTATTGTTTACAAATCTCTTTATTCAAATATTTGACTTTTTATAATCCAGAAAAGTCAAGTAACATCTTTAGAATCAATAATAAGAGTTTTTTTTTAAAAAAAAACTGATTGTAAAGTATTCAAAATCCTTTCTATTTTTGAAATAAAAGTTTATAAAGATTTTTTATAGCAAAAAGATTTATTTTCTTATTTTTTGACTATTTTTTTTTTTTTTAACCCGCAATCAGGTCAGCATGGCGTGTCTTTATTGTATATATGCTAGGTATTTACAAATTTTGTGACTTTTTTATACTGACTCACTCGTCATCGAAAAATTATTTCTCTAAATGCAACCTAGGAAATAATATTTCACTTCTTTAATAATTTGAAATATTTCCTCTAATTAATAAATTCATTGCCTACAGGTCATTACTGTAAATCATTCTAAGTTCTGTCTGTAGTTAAAAACCAAATCACTTTATTCCGTGACAGATCCAATCCTTGATAATCACTGTATACTTCTTTCCTTCTATTTCTTTGATACCTTCTAGGCTTAAATTCTCTGGAGATAACGACACTTCTTTTTGTTCCTGTTTAGTCTGTTCGTCATGTCTAGACTTGGGTCTCTTGTTTCTTTTGTCCTCTTCTATAATATTTTGCTTTTTTTCCCATTCTATCACTTGGGCACAGCAAGTATTCCAGATCTCTTTTTTAAAATTTGCTCTCATCTTTTGACAAAGTTTACCAATTATACCTTGTGTATTTGCTGATGGGATCTTGAGCTGCTCTTTGAGATACTTCTTCAAAAAGGTGGTCTTGCTTTCTTCCATATATTCACAGATAGTATTGAAAAGGTCCCTGTCAGATTTCTTGATCTCTTCTAACCATTTGTCTGTTCAGTCACTTATCTTAGGTTGATCTTCTTTCTTCTTTTTTATTTTTTTACCAATACGTTTATTGAGCTTTTTGTTTGCCTTCCTCTATAAGTTCTTCCGAGTTTCTTTAGTAACTGGGCACTCAAAAAGATGTTCTAGTGTCTCTTCTTAAAGTTTACATACTAGGCAAATAGTTGTGATATACACATCTGGTTTTCTCTTCTTAAGTATCTGTAGAACTGGAAGTTCATTGTGAGTTAAGTTAGTTAGGAAGCTTTTGTCTTTGTTGGTTTTGAAAGAAGTATCAAAGGTGTTGGTTGGATTGAACTGATTCCAAAAAGTCAGCCAGTCTATTATTTTATTATTTTGGATCCAGAGATCCTGGATTTGTTTTTGCGTTGTCTAGTCTAGTCCAGTTTTTTTCCTATTGAACATCTTGACAAAATCTCTGATGTCAATTTCTATTGTATATTTTTCTCATGCTACTATTATGAGGACTTTTCCTAGCTCTGATAACTGATACCAAGTTATTGGGTTCTCCTGTCTGGCTTATTTAGCAAGTAAGTCTACTTTATTGTTGAATTTATTAATTCTGTGAACTTTGACTTTTAGGATTTACAGATTCAGATCTTTCTTCTTTACTAGGTCCTTAATCTTATTCCAAAGTGGCCAGTTAGTGATTTTTGTCCATCTTTTTGTAGATATCTCTATTTGTAAACAGATGGATTTCCATACTTTGACTATAGTATTGCAGTCAGTGTAAATTGTAACTATTGTGTTTTGGGAAGCTATATACAGTGCAGTAAGAATAGCTAGTATTTTAGCTCTGGTTGCTGATGGCCATGTGAATGCTCCTGCTGAGAACTGTTTAACTATCTTGTATTTCTCTATCATGATCCAAGCTATACCCATTTTGAATTCGTAATCTGTTATTTTTTTTTTGTAAGAGCCATCTGTATAAAAAGTAAGCTGATAGACCTACAGGTTCATAGTGCAGTGGTTAGCACTCCGTAGGTCTGATCATAAGATATAGGTTCAAATCCTCCAGATGGCAATGTCTGAAGTTGGTAATAATCTGCATCCGTTGGCCTAACTGTATCTAACTGATATTTCCAAATATAGCTACTTGTCCTAAGGAATTATCGGGGAAGAATACCTGTTAATAAGTAGTATGGTCTATATAAGGATTGTGATCAGCTGTGATATCTGAAATCGGCTAAGATTATCCTGATGTCACTA
>CAJVPT010004819.1:0-12949 GCA_910592055.1 Acaulospora colombiana | reverse complement strand
ATGACTGGATCTGGATAAGCAGGGTAAGTGCGCATAGGGTGTCGGACGGGTGAATACTGATGATTTCTTGTTTTTTTTTTTTTTTTTTTAGTGTAAGCGGGCGCGTGTGTGCGAGGTGGCGGGTGGGGGGTCTATTTTGTGGATGACTGGATCTGGGTAAGTGCGTATAAAGTGGCAGGCAGCGAATAATACCGGTTTTTCTTTTTTTTTTTTTAGAATAGGCAAGCTCAAGGAGGCTACAAAGGTTAAAGATGGTGAAACTTTCGCTAATATTGACGCCAAAGAAATTAAACTTCGGAAGGTGATCTCTTAAGTAATCTCACTCTTAATGACGAGAATGAACTCCTTGCAACGAAAAAGATTTAGAAATACTTTCTAGATTTACTATCTGAAGAATTTGTCCGTTTAATATCGAACTGCCGCGTCATTCGCCACTTCGAACCGTGAACATTAATTACTTGAACAGGTTGTATTATTGCAGGAATTTCTCAACAAGTCTTTCAAGGTACGTAAAGCCACGAAGTGACTGTTTTTAGCAAGGGTAGATACATCGAGGATCTTTTTTTAACCCGCTACATTATAGAGTTTGATGTTGTTGGCCCGAAATGAACAAAGGGTTTCAAATGGACTGTAAATATCAACCATGCAATCCTAGAAGGTCTCAAAAAATCAATAAATACGATATACCAATCTCCAGCACTTGAAAATGAAGGATCAATGTTCAGCCTTGTAAGCGATAGTAAAAAACACTTACCTCGAGATGATTAAGGCTTTTGTGAAATGCTCCAGCTACCCGCGTCAATAAACAGTTGAGTTTTCTGTGATCATGGAGACTTTCTCAAATTGGACTCTTGGCTTGGTTTGCCTGCTTTACGGCCTTAGTGGTGAAACTGTAGATTCAACATTGGCTGTGTTTCCGGTTTTTTCGTGCGGTAGTATTGAACCATCGCATGAGTCGTTTGGGATCTCATGATCGAATTAAACTCATTCCTTAACAACACCCCAATCAATTTGCTATCAATAGAGGTCACGTAACCCATATACGTCTATTTATTTATTCCTACATGCTGGAGCGAATAACTTCGAGGGAAAGCTTAGAAATCCATCCTCAAAAGAATATTTCTAGTCCGAATGGCATGTTCCTATCGATTTCACAGTTAACGCCGAATGTAAAAATAGTGGAGTTACTGAAGTTAAGAAAGAAGATTTTATTAAATGCATTTTCCAATGTACAGTTCAGCTCGAGTCGTTTTTATCTGATCATAAGTGCAAGGTTAGTGAAGTGGAGGAAGAAATAGTTAGAAAAGTTTTTACTGATGCCGAAAATTTCTACTTTTTAGAATGTTCGCTGGATGAAAAAGATAGACTGAAATTAAACCATCGAAACTGGTGTTTGTTGTGCATGATAATGCTGATATTATCTGGCCATTGGGGGAGGAGCAGAATCCAGTGGAAGTTCTGAGTAATAAAAAAGCATAGGTTTTCGAGTAATCATATAGAAGAGTCGAGTTATATTAGGCGAAAAATATCACATGTATCTAGACACGTCTCGTTTATGCTTTATTCATAATCATTTTTTATTGCGGGTAGATATTGTGTAACGTGACGGCGAATTAACTTGAATGTGACTGAGAGACATGGTCTCGGAGTTTAATAAAAAAATAAATGTGATATACGTTGAAAAAATAGTGGTACAGTGCCTTTTAATAAAGAAATATATAATTTCTGATGAGCATCTTGTATTAATTATTGATTACGTTTTTTCGCTCACAAGTCGCACTCGACATCCTCCAGCAGGGAAAGAACAAAATGGCACATTGAGCACCTAAGTGATGACAAAAAAAGCATCTAACCAAAAAACCACAAGGCAGAGTTGAGCACGGCAAGCTACCAGTTTTGAACGTCGACCTGAGCTAACAAATATAAGATTCATTGCTGATCAAGTGCACGATTATTACCTAACGCACTTCAGAAATCTCATTTCACTATTTGCAAATGTCTAGTTAGATCCAACTGATCCGAAATTTTCGGTTACACTTAAGATTAATAAAAAAAAAGTGGGTTTTTCAATGACTTTTATTTCCTTAACCAAGAATACAGCTCTTAACATACGTAATTATTTTCAAGATGTTTTTAGAAAAATGTGCAAATTTTTTATACTAGTCATCATTTTATCATGTATTAGGTATAGTTATTTTTATATTGCTTGATAAAAGTTGCTGGGATTTTTATTTTTCGATGATAGATCGTATGAGGTATAATGAATGTTTATATTACTAAATTTATAGAACTTTGTTGCTAACTTCACTATGTCGCGCACATTATAAAAATAAATGGAAAATATATTTGGTCATCTCGTTAAAAAATGATCAGTGAAACAAAAGTCACACACTTACAATTTTTATTTGAAATTAAAGTATTGAATAATAAAATTTTTTTTTCCAAAATGTGAAAATTATTTTGTTTTTTCGAATATTATTGGGAGTTATATAGAATAATGTCAAATGTGCAATTCCAAAAGACTCAAGATAATTTCTCATCTAAAAACCTATATTAAGTAGGATTATTTAGTCAACAAATTATAATCTTAGGCTAAGAATATGAAAGTAAAGTGAATTATAAGAGAAAATACCAATCTTAAGACCATATTTAAATAACAAGATAAGATAGAAAAAATACGACCTAAAAGACGAGAATACAAAACTTAAATATAGACTTTCGAAATTGGAGCAAAAATTATTACAAAATGACTCACAAAGTGAGGACACTATCGTATCAGAAGAAAAAACCAATTTTATTGTTTCCAAAAGTGAGGCATCTAAATTAGATAATACCGTAAACCAAACATATAAATATATTTTGTTCTTGAAAGAACAATCTTCAGTTAATATATGTAGTATGGTCAATGCTATTTGTAGATCGAATTAAGAAACAGATAGCTTCCCAAGTGAAAATAATCAGATATCAGATATAACTGAAGTCGAAGACTTGTAAATCGTTTATTTTCCTTTATTCAATAGGAACAAAATGCTATTTCTACTGAAATAAAAATTTCATACAATCGAAAAGTGGAACCAGATTTAATATGTTATCTAATTATACTAAGGAGCATATCACCATACGAGACATGGTTACACAAATTCTTGATCTTTCTCTAGAAATAATATTAATAGAATCTGATGGAATTGCTGCAGAGACTATAGTAGGCCTGTTTAATATGACAGTAAAAACTAGGAAAAGAAAAATTAATGCTATCATTTTATGCAAAAGCATATGAAAATCGTGTTATATACTGTATAATAAATCTATGAATACCATCAAATCTTATGCAAATTTGTATAAGAGAACCTTTAAAGCTAAAGGAATAGGATTAGATAAATAACTTATAGTGCAATTCTTAACGGATACCAGTCAACTCTTGATCATTGTTTAATGTGACTATACTATAAATAGTTGATTAGTGCATATTTATTAGTTTAAAATTAGTTAAATTAAAACTGACAATGCTAATTATACAATATATTGTATGTATATATATAAAGCCAGCTAGTAGGCCTAGGCTATAGTTTATTAAAACAACAACCAGGTTTAGATTATATACTGGATTTGATTATTATTATTATTATTATTTTAAGGAAATTATATTAGGTTAAGCTGTATTTATTTTTTATTAAAATTATATTAATTTTATTTTTTAAAAAAATATTGAATTATATAATTTTTATGATTTTCAATTAATGTTTATTTTATTTTTTATTTACAATAATGCAATTATATTATATTTTATTGAGAATTAAATCAATATCTAATAAATTATAAAATTTTATATAACTAACCTATTATTATATATTATTAGTTAAATAATTAAACTATTTAAAAATATAAAAATTTTATCAATCTAATTTAAATTAAATAAACCTAAATTTTAATTAAATATATTAAGTTAAATTTAAAGAACAGTATAAAATTTTGTCTAATAATTTAATTTTTACTTTTTAATTACTAAAATTATTATTATTAATCTGTAACTATTAATTATTTTCAAAAAATAATATGTTATCAAAATATGACTAGAATAAAAATTAAATTAATGCTTTTTTAAAAAAAATTTTAATTTATTTAAAAATCTTTTCTTAAAAGAAATTAGCTTAATTGAAATAAGTTTTAAATCTATAATATTTAAAAAACAGTTTTAAATAAAACTAAAAAAATATTTAAAAAATTTATATTTTTACTTAAATATAAATTTATTTCTACAATTATTAATACCAATATTAATTATAAAAAAATTTGTCTAATTTATAATTTTGATTTGTTATAGAATAATGTTATATATATAATTATTTAAATATATAAATATTGTATATTATATTTTATATACAGTATATTAATTAAATTATTAAAAAAAATTATATAATTTTGTAAAATAATTTAATTTTTATATTTTTATATTTTTTAAACTATTTTTAAATTCGAAACTTTATTATAATAGATTTTTCTTATTAAAGTTTTCTAATAATATATCTTATTTCATTAGTTATATTTTTATATATTTCACTAGTATAACTTGTAATAACTTTTTATTATTAATAAAATTATTAATATACTTAATATTTATTTGATTTCTATTTTAATTAATTATAAAATCAATCTTATTTATTTTTATTTTATTAAGATACTAATAAAATATTAATTATTTTATAATATTTATAAATAATTTAATTTAATAAAATTAATTATAAGTAATATTATATAATAACAAATTCCTTTATTTTAATTATAAATAAAATAATTTTTTGAACGGGTAGCTTACACCTTGTTTATTAGATATTTTTATGATGTATATGTACAAATTTATTTTATACAAATTTATTACTCTGTCTACCTAATTAAACTCACTAAGGAAAGTTTTCCTTATCGCATGACTTATTGCCAAGTACTGGTATATACTTGACTAATTTGCCAAGGCTCTAACTGTCCCATAAAAATTTTGTTTTGAAAGAATAGATTGTATTCCAGTTTATCCAGTGATAACTAGCATATATCATGATTGCATTGATGCCTGGGATGCAGGATTTGTGTATATTTTCTTTTGTGCTTGTGGATTGCCATTGCCTTTTGTCTTTTGCTATAATATTATGTTTCTTTTCCCATTGGACAAAGTTAGCACACCTGTAGTTCTATTTTTCTTGTTGTACGTTGAGAAGTCTGTTGATGATATTTTTGATAGTTTCTTTATAATATTCTACTGGTGTGTATTTTTTTATGGTTTTTATTTCATTCATTGTAAGGACTCCTCTTGCTATGTAGTTCTTGACTTCATTTGTTCAGAGTTTTGCTTGTGCATTGAGTTCTTTATTAAGGTTGTGTTTTGTAGATATATTTGATCTATTGCTGACTTCTTCATTTATTATTTGCTATAGTTTATTGTAGATATATACTTCATTTCCCCTGCATATTATGCAGTGTGTGTTGGTTTCTATTTGTTGGTAGTTTAGACATCGGTTGTTTATGTAGATAGTTGCCACTCTTCTGTGTAGTTTGTTCTTGGTGGGTAGTTCTAGATTCCAGAGTCTGTATCTAAAGGATCTGCTAATATGGTCCTCTCGATTGGCTGGTCCTGTTGTTAGTTTTAAGGGTGGCCTGTTGATAAGTGAGTCCTCCCATACAATGTCATTTAATGTGAAGTTGCTATCCATTGAAGTGAGGATGTGATTAAGGCTTTTTCAATTGAGGATATGTTTTGTTCTAATAAGGTTTTTGATAGATATTGTAATTGTGTTATCTAGGATATGTCTGTTCCATTCTTGTGTCCAATTCTCTGTTTTGCTTCTAATTAGTATTCACTTTATCTCAGATGCTTTTCCTGGTAGGATTGTTTCTTTTGCTAGAAGATCTGCTCTATTATTGTGTTTGTCATTACAGTGAGCTTTAACTTTTTTCTAAATTATGGAAAGTTTTTGATTTTCTATAATATGGATTATAGAATTGATTAGATTGTTGTTTTTGAGCATTCTTAGGTTGGCTGGGTTAGTTTGTGCCTTGTTAATTGTACTTAGGGCTGCTTGACTGTTACTACAGATAGTGATTGTGCAATTGGCAGGTGCTATTATGAGAAATATAAGTATTGTAGTGAGTTCTGCTCTTGTGGAAGATGAAAAATTGTTTATTTTTCCTTGGAAGCTGATGTCTGAACTTTGAATGATGTGCCAACCAAATCTTATTTTTTGATTTGAGTCTAGAGATCCATCTGTATAGACTGAAATTTCATGGAATTTTCCTATTTTGTGGCATATTGTTGCCAATTCCTCAGTTGTTTGCTCTATTGTCATGAGATATCTTTTGATAATGGTTTTGTTTATTGCTATTTGGTTATTAAGGATAGTTGGTGGTGGGGGAAGATTCGCATGTGAGAATTTGTCTTTGAAAATATTATTGAGGCTATCAGGTGATATTCTGCTTATTTAACAAAGTTTTTTAAAAAGTGAGTTTCTTGAGCTAGTTTTGCTTTTGTGGACTGTAATATTGATCAGGCTATTCTTTTCCTTGTAGAAAATACATTCTCCTTGTTTTCCTGAGGTATTCAGGGAGCATCTATCACATTCTTTTAGGAGAAAACAGTTATTGTTGGCTCTGATATAATGTTATAGTTTGACTGTATTTTGTTGGATGGCACGCTTCCTGCCTATAATGCTTGTGTTAGTGCCTTGTGATGCAGTCCATTTGATTTCTTGGTTCAGTGTTTCTATTGCTAGACTATGGTTAAGTTTTATAGTTTGTACATATGTTCATCTATTTTTGATCAAGGTTAAGATTTTTTGGTTTTGTTGAATTTCTTTGAATTAGTTGAGTGTTTTTCTGTTTGGTTTCTCATTTACTATTATTATTTCTACACATACTACTAATCTGGATCCTGTGTAGTTGATGATTTGATACAGAAAGAGGATTTGGTTTGTTGCAAGCTGTTTTCTATGTTTATTGTACCATGTTGGTTCTGTTATTTCTTCGATGGTTATATCTGTTTTTTTGAAGATTTGAAGATTTTATGCTATTCCTATATATCCATATTGACTGAGAAGGAAGAGAAGGTCATGTGTGAAGGCATTTCCTTGAGGTAGGAATAGGTCTGTGAATTGTGTACTTGTTATGGATTTGATTGACCACCATCTGTTTTGCACTTCTTATAGACACATGTTGATAATTTTTCCTATTATATCTTGTCTATTTATTTTTTTGTACCAGTTATTGGCATGGAGTAGTAGTTGTCTGTCCCATAGGTGGAAGAATCCATATTTCAATAGGTTGTATAGAATTGTATTGCGTGCTGTTTTTGCCAGGTTGAGTTTGTATTTGTAGATGGGATTTAGGATGCTCATGATTTTGTTACAGTTTGGTTCTGTAAGAACCATGTTCGATATGAGGTATGTTACCATTGGTGTCCAGACTTAATTATGTAGATATCTGATTTGTTTGTCTGTTGTTGCTTTCCATTTGATTGTGTTGGCATATTTTAATGTTTTTTCTTTTATCAGATATTATTGATATATTTTTGATTCTTTGCTCTCTAAATAAATTCCTAAGATTCTAGCTGTTTGCTTTGGTGGAAGCATTATGATTGGTTATTCGTTGATTAGGATCTGGTTGTTTGAGTCATATATGGAGTTGAGGATCAAGAGATTTGATTTGGATATATTGATCTGAATGTCATTTATTTTAAAAAGGTTGAGTAAATGTCGCTTATTTTTTGTAGTTTTTTTTTACTACTTGCTATCAGAGTGGTGTCGTTCATAAATGCTAGGCATGAAATGTTTTGGATTGAGATAATTGGTGGTGCTGTGGGTTCTTTTCCTTTTTTTATTATAAGGGTATATTTCTTTCATGTTTATGAAATCAGGGATAGAAGTGAATCATAAAAGATTCTTCAGAGTAAAGGTGATATAGTTTCTTTTTGATCGATTTTATCTTCTACTATATATTATGCTGATGATCAGAATGGTGTAATAACATGGTTTTGTCTATTGTTACAGATATTCGTGATTATTTGAAGGATGGCGTCTGGGTATCAGATTCATTGGAGTGCTAGTTTAAGTCATTGAATATTTACTGAATCAAAGGTTTTTGTTATATCTAGGCTCAAGATCTATGCTTTGTTGCCATGTTGTTTTGCGTCACCCTGAATTGATCTAATAATATGAATAGGTTCTTGTGTACTGCATTCTGGGAGGGCTGCCCAGTTGTGTTCAGATAAAATTTGATGTGTGGTGAAGATTTTGGCTAGTCTGTTATTAATGATTTTTGTGAATATTTTCCATGTTGTTTCAAGGAGATTGATCAGTCATATTATATTGATATTGTTTTCCCATGGTTTTGGTTTGGGAATGGGGTATATACTGCCCTGGTTCCACTCGTTTGGCACTTTTCTTGTTTGTAGGACATAGTTGAATAGATCTGTGATGTAGTTGATTGTTTCTTTGATAAGTTTTTTTAGTATGATATAGGGATTCCCAATGGTCCTGGTGTTGATTTATTGGAGCATTTCCTAAGTACCTCTTGTATTTCTTCTACTGTGATAGTGTTAGTTGCCTCAGTGTACCATTCCTTGTTTACCTGTTGCATTGGCTTGTATTTTCCTTCCATATTGTGGAGTGGGTCATCTTGGTATTGCATTTACTGGTCCAGTTCTGGTAATGTGTCCTAACTGCTTCTTTGATTTTTTCTGAGTTTGTGATAATTGTTTCTTCTGACTTATTTGTGATCAGCTTATCTAGTATAATGTGTCTTTTCGGATCATCTAATAAGTTTCTGATCATCTGTTTTATGTTGGTATTAAAATATAATTGTCTTCTTAGTAGTCATTCATTTATGGATTCGGTTTGTCTATTTCTGCACAATTTATTGAAAATTGCTTTATGTGTATCTCTTGTGTTTTTGGTGAAGTTAATTCATTCTATGATATTTGTTGGACAGGAGGGCTCCTTTGGTGTGTCTATGTTGATAGAGTATTTGTTGGCTAGTTTATTTGATATGGACTTGATTTTCTTGAGGATGTGATCTGATGGTGGATTGTTGTTGAGAAGTTGTTTGCCCAGTGAATGGATTTTTGAGAGTTTGCATAAAGCATCAGTAGAAGGACTAGATGGTTTTGGTGCTCTCTTTTTTTCCTTGTATTTTTTGATATAGAGAGCTGCACTTTGTAAAATAGTATCTCTGAAGAGGTTCCATTTTCTGTTTACTTTGTTTGGTGAGGTGTTTAGTTCATCCCATGATTGTTCAAGCTTGGATTGTATATATTCTTCAAAATCTTTCTATTTTTCTTGGGATGTGTCCTGACAATTGTATCTAATATTGGGTTGTAATCTGTGTCTGTTTGATTCTGGAGGGTCATTGTTTCAGTGTTGTATATTATAGTAGGTTGCATTGTAATCAGTATCCATCACTTCTTTATTTGTTTCTTGTATTTGTGCTTCTGTGAGGAGCCAGAATAGTGATAGAGAGATTCATATTTGGTTGATTCTACTGATTGTGTCTTCTGTATTGCTCCATGTGTGTTGGGTGCTATATGGGTTAATTTCTCGAAAGGTGTCTATAAATTGATTGTTTGATAACCATTATATGAGCTTTCCTGTTGAAAGGTGTTGTTTTGCCTTTGGAAGCTTTGAGTTGGACATATCTATACTGGGGTTGGGAACTGAGTTGAAGTCTTCTAGTATTATCATTTAACTGTTTGAGGCTTTTGCTTCGTTGATTAGTTTAAGGACTTCTTTGGTGCACTCTTGATTTGACTGATATACTTGGGCAGGGAGGTAAATAGCGATGATTCTGAGTTTACGTTTGAATTTAAATAATAGGTCTATTGTGATAATTCTGTTCTTCCATATATGCTTTTTGTAAATATGTTTAGCTAGATTTTTTTTAATTAATAGTACTACTCCAAACTCTTTCCTTTGGTTACTTGTGTTATTTCATGTGGTTTGATAGTCGTGGAATTGAATAAATTTTCCTTCTATGTTGTTGAGATTAGTTTATGTAAATGTAAGGATGCCTGGTTTGTGTTTATTGATCTATTCTGTCTAAAGAAGTAGTTTTCTGGGTTTAATTTGAGACCTCTGATATTTGTTTTGAAGATATTTCAGGTTTGTCCTATAATTTAATAGTTTGGGGTATATTCATGATGTTGTTTGTATAGTGTGGTGGTATTGTTTGTTGGTATAACTAATTTTCCTTGTGGGGTTTAGGATTATCATGGGGTTTTGATAATGGTGTATCAGTGTTTTCATCTGTTATGAAATCTGAGTCTAACCATGATGAGTTTGTTACAAGTTGTTGTGTTCTAAGTAGAGGGTTGCTGGGGTTGTTAGTTTGATTGTTGTGTGTCATGTTTGTATTCGTATGTTCATTGTTGTCATTGGAATTGCTGTATGTATTTCCCATAGTTATTGATTATCAGTAGTCTTGGTTTAGGTCTGAGCTAAAGCATCCATTGTGGTAAAAATTTGATTCATTTTGTCTTGCATTCCATCGATGGAGAAGAAGAGTTGTGTTTATGTATTTCTGAGATCTTCGAAGTTATCTTCAGGTATGGATTGTGTACTGTTAGATTGTGATGTGGATGTTGAGTCTTGCAATACTGGTATTTGTTCACTATCTATTGATTCGTAGTATTCTTCATCATAGTATTCTAGTTGGTAATACGCTTATCCAGTTCTGCTATTTGATGTTTGATAGTATTCAGTTGTTGCTGGATTTTTCTGAGGATGTTACCTATATCTTTGAGGGTTGTTGGGTTCTCCTGTTTTGATTTAATTGTTCGGGAGACTGCTGTTGCATATGTCACTGCTTTTGATATTTTGAGTGTTCTTGGTTTGTTGATGTTATGGATTGATGAAGTTTTTTCTGATCTGAATTTATTGTAAAGTTCTCTGAATTTAGTTGCCTAGTTTTTATTATAGATATCTCATTGGAGATGTCTTTCCTTGGTGAGGTAGTTTATAGCTAAGTAAGAAAATATATCACATATTGCATATAATTTTGTTGAGATTGGGGTGAATGAGAGGGTTGTTTCTTCTTGTTGGTATTGTGTTTATGCTGCTGCTAAAAGGTCTTCTTGAGTTTCAAAGCTGACGACTACAAATCTTTTAGGTTTATAACCCCTATTTGCTGCCCTTGGAATGTAGCATGTACATCTCTTGTATTGTATGAGAATATTTTTGATATCTCATGCTGATGTGTTGGGAGGGAGGTTCGTTAGTTTGGCAGTGATCTCATGTCTCTATTTCATTTGTTGAAGTGTCCATTCTGCTCCGTTAATTCTCACTGAGTCTCCTTTGATTAGAATGCTTCTGGCATTTACTAGTTTATGTTTGGGTTCTTGATCTTCAAAAGTGATTGTAACATATTGCCACAAGTTTTGTATTTTCATAGTGATGCCTTAGATTTGACCATGTTTGGAGAAGGCTTGTTTAACTTCTATGAGTCTTGTGTTCAAGGAGATATCCCACACTACTATGGAGTTTCCTTTATTGATTTGTTGGTAGCCAATTTTCATGTATGTCAACCTGTTGTTATCCATTTCTAAAAGTTCTATAGTCTTTGCGTGATCCACTGCATGTTGATCTACAAAGATGGCAATGATTTGCATGTCTTCTTTTTTTTCTTCACTGCATACTGTCAAAAGTCTTTCAGGCAAATTGAGGGCTAGAATAATGTGTTCTAGTTTTTAATGTGTGGTTTTTCCTTTGACTAGTTTTGCTGGGATGCCAACCTTGTATCATTCTTGTCTGTATCGGATTGTTCTATCAAATAGTAATTTGGATCTTGATCTATCATAAGGGTTGTCAATTTTTCTGTTTTTGCCTTTGGAAATGGTGAACCATTTTTGTTCTGAGTTGCTTTTCTCCTCGGTTTTTATCTCTTCATCTTGGTTGTTGTTTCGAGCTATTTGTAGTTTCTGAGTGGTTGTTCTTCTGTAGTACTTTTCTTATTGCTTATTCTGTTCATTGGTTGTGTTGAGTTGTGTTTCTACTATGTCGCTCCATGAGGAGGTTGATACCTCTGATTCCTGGCTTTGTTGAGATGGGTGTTTCTTTTCTTGTTGTTGATTTTCTTGTAATATTAGTTCTTATTGTGTGGTTGTGTTGGTTGTGTTGTTGTTGGGTTGATGGTCATTGTTGGAGATAGTGATTGCTATTGATTGTGTAAACTTCTCGACTACTGTCATGATGGGTTTCTTTGCATATGGTTAGGTTCTGGCCAGGCCCAGTTCTTTGTTGGCTCTTTTGTTATATCTCAAGGTGCACTCCATAATTGTGGGAGGGTTGTTGGAAGCTCTGGGACTTCTGTTGTGACTTGACATCTTCCTTTTGCCTTTCATCTTAAAAGTTTCCAAAAAAGGAAATTTTTAAGGATCTGGTTGGTTACGGGAAAGAGTTTTTTTTTCATTTATAAATAAAATAATTTAAATATATAAAATAATATTTTATTATTATTTAATAAATATTAAATTTATTGTAATATAATATATTAATAAATAGTTTTTAAGAAATTTACATCAAAGATTTTTATTTTGTAATTAAAAACTCTATTATCTAAATTACTAATTTAAAATTATAAGTTTATATTATATTGATAATATATTATTATTAAATTATAATAAACTACATATTTTAATATATTATTAAAACTAAATTAATAATTAAATTATTTATTTTAATTAAAATAAAATAATTATTTTATTGAAGAAGAAAAAAAAAAAAAACTCTTTCCCAAAATCCCTCAGATCCTTAGAAATTTCTTTTTTAGGCAATATATCCAAGGAAAGAGATGATATACACAACTAAAGACATATACTCTCACAACACCAACATACAAGAGATATCTTAGCACAGAACAACACTTCGTGCATAGTTTTAGTCTAGTGATCACTGAGAAAACACAACATATATCAACAACC
>CAJVPT010004818.1:0-12951 GCA_910592055.1 Acaulospora colombiana | reverse complement strand
TGCCGAATTTTTAATGAATAGTTGATGAATTTTTGATGAATTGTTAATAAATTAATATCATTTTTAATAAATAATTTGTGATGAACTTTTAATAAATTTTTGTTGAATAGTTATTGAATTTTTGATGAATTTTTTTGTTAAACTTTTAATTAATAAATTTTTGATTGTCGAATTTTTTGATTGTCAAATTTTTAATTGTCGAATTTTTGGATTGCTGAATTTTTGATTGCTGAATTTTTGATTGCCGAATTTTTATTACTGAATTTTTGATTGCCACTTTATTACCGAAATGTAATATGCTGAGTGGCAGCAATCGAAAAGAATTCGGCAATATTTTTATTATTAAATTTAATCAAATTCAGCAATAATTCAGCTACCGAATGACATAATTTTGACTAGTACAACTAGTTGTTATTTCTAAAGTTACCAAATTATTTGTTATTTTTCTGCCACTTTTGAAGATATTATTAAGAAACTAAACTCTGAGAACCAAGCCTTAATTCAACTATTTTCCAATATATTTCTTGAGAAATAGCCTAATAAACTACTATCCCAACTAAGCATTGATTATGTCATTGAACTGTTATTTGAATTGAAACCCCTGTTAAGATCAACTTATTAACTGTTATACTTAAAAATACAAGTTAAAGAAATAGTTTACTAATTTGACTGTCAAAGGATTCATTAAACCAAGATCCTGATACCCTGTGCTCTTTATTTGTAAAAAAAAAAAAAAACCTTGTAACTTTGTATAGACTATCAAACTCTAAACAAAATTATTAATAAGAATAAATACTCATTATCCATATTAAGTAATTAATGGATCAGTTAACTGGTATCTATTATTCTTCAAAAATTGATATCTACTTAGAATACCATCCAATTAGGATTAAGAATGCTGATATCCACAAAACTACCTTCTAAATAATATATGGATATTTTAAATTCCTTGTCCTCTCTTTTGGACAACCAATGTCCCTACCACTTTTATGATACTAATGAATAATATTTTTTAAAAATACCTGGATAAGTTTGTTATTATATACTTGAATAATATTTTATTTATAGCTAAACTAAGAAAGAATATCTAGAACATATCTAAACTATCTTGATTATCTTCTAGAAGCATAAATTATATAATAAGACAAAAAAGTGTAAACTGATCAGAAGTGAGTCAAATGCATGGGACATTTTATCTCTGAATAAAAAATTTTTGTTGATTCAAAAAAAGTTAAAATCACCTAAGCCAGGCTCATACTATTTTTTTTTTTTTTAAAAAAATGCTGGCTCGGCCTTACTTTATTTGGATTAAATAGAAATGTATATATTGTTTATGCTATAACTACCTATGTTGACCAAATTAGTTTGATAGAGAAACCCATCTCATGGCATGTTGTCACCCTAGTGGGAGCTAACTAGCCAAGGCTGGGCTAGTGCTGTATAAAATAGTAAATATGTGGAAGATATATGTAATGTTTTTTATATATTTTCCTATCTGGTTGTTTACCAGGTCTATATATTGATCTTTTATGTGTTTTTTAGCTATATTGAGCTGTGTACTTTTTTGTGAGGTGCTGTATCTAGCTGTTCTTTCAATTTTTTGTATGATATCTCGCAATTTTTTCCATTTTTGAAATTCTTCGCATCTTTGGATCCAGATGTTGTGAAGATATTCACTAGTCTCTTGTCTAATTTTCTTTATACATTTATGTATTTGCTATTTGTTCAGTACATATCAGACTACTAGGTTATATGTTTCTTTGAGTATGACTCCTTTAATGGTGCATTTAAACTATTCAGTATACTTCAGGAAGTTGTTTCTTAGGTAGTTATTGATTTGTACTTCTGTGTTTTTTATCTTGCTGTATTATTTAACTTTATCAATTATTGTATTTCTTATGTGCTCTTCTGTTCTTTGTCATTGGTCTTGACATGTGAAAGAATGTGTATTTGTCTTTTTGGATCTGCAAAATATGCATCTGTCATCTTCCTACAAGTCTGTTAGTCTCTAATAAAGTTTTGTTTTTGTTGGGAGTTCTTCGTTCTATAGGCATAAATTGAATCTCCTTTATTGTTGATATGTCCCATTGGTACATTGTTCACTCATTCTAGTTGATTGTAGATTTGTCAATGTTGTATTCCAATGTATGTGTTTGATGATCCAATCACTGAATTCAATTCTTGTTCTATTCAGTAGTCTTTATCTGACTAGGTGTGTTGTCTTGATTAGTTCTTTGACCATAGTTTTGATAAGGACTTCAAGTAGGTTGTCCCATTGAGGTAGTAATATGAATTGTGGGTTTTTTGTAGGGTAAGTACTGATTGTTTTGTGATTTGATGTCATACCTTGATATGTATCTATTTTGGCTAGTTTGTCGCTTGTTTATTATATTTGTACCTGTATGGATCTTGACTTTAATGAGGTCGATCTTCAAATAGTTGTCAGTAATTACATCTTTGAGTGGTTGGAGAATCCCCAAGTTTTTTGTTTTCGCTGATTGTGTATGTGGTTTTTTCCTTATTACTTTTTGAATACTATTGATTGCTGCTTGGCTGACTGTGTGTATATTGACTCTGCTATATAAGGGGAATGTGTTGATTGCTGTAAGTATAGCTATTAATTCTGCTCTAGTTGATGAGAAAAAGTTTTCTATCTGTCCTTGAAATTGGAATTCTTGGTTGTTCCTGATTATTATTATCCATCCAAAGCCTATGTAATATTGGTTACAATGGCATGACATGGATCCATCTATGTATATCTCAAAATTGATTTCATTCTGTATTTGCTTTGTGATTGTAGTTAGTTCTTCGAGGATGAGAGATGTTATAGCCAATATCTTTCTAATCTGTTCAGATACCTTGTTCTTAGTAGGTATTTGTACTTCTACTGTGTGATTTGTTGGTATGTATTCTTGTTCTGTAAGTATTGTCAAAATTGAGTTTGGTGAAGCGCTGCTTCTGAACATGTTGTCTGCCTTCAAGATATTTGGTCGTGTTGAGATTCTGCTCTATTGTACTGGAATTGTTACTGTATTCTACCTGCTGGCTGTAAAGGTACATGTTGAGTTGAATTGAGTTTGTTGATTTATATTGCATCCTGTATATTCATTTAGGGGGATTTGCCAGGTGCCTGTGTATAGTATTAAAGGTCAAAGAAGTCAAACAAAGTTCAGAATTTTTGCTGTGGTCACGTGACCGATGATCGTGACATGACCGAAGCTTACGCGAAACAATCAATTGCTGACTATCACCATACCCCTTACAAGTTAGAAGAATGCACGAACAATCCATTCGTGTCAAAAAGGTAAAGAACTATGAGCTGAGGTAATAGAAAATTAGCTGACCAAGAGGCAATTTATGCATAACATAATACTAGAATAGCCATAGTGATTATGTAAGAGCCCTATGTGTAAAAATGTATAAATGTAACTTCTTTCAATGACTTAATAAAATGACGAATCTCGAGATGAATCTCACGATGAATCTTTTGGATAGATTGTTATAACCGTGAAGGTATAAGTAGTTTTAGAGAAAACTACCTTGAGACCTGCCCAAATCTTTTTATATCTCTGCCTTGATTTTGGCATTGTTTTGTGTGTGTGATAGAAGGACGGACTCTTCTATCCGCAGGTTATGCGAGCTTTTGGTCATTAGTGACAGACTCGCCGATTAGCTGCTACAATAGTGTCTGTAGACTGTTGAGTTATTATCTATTTTCTTTTGTTTTTTGCTAATGATTAGTTCTGTATTCTTTTTCATTACTATCCAATGTGGTTTCACTGTTGGTGTATCTGTTGTTGATATGTATTGTTGAAAATAATTAAATTGCCCTTGTTGTTTGTCAGTTGTCCACATCTGCAAATTGTATTATAGTGTAAAGAACCATGATGGGGTGGGGCCTGATATTGATTTTCAGTGATTTTGATAATTTGGCACTAGTGTAGCAGTTTCTTTCTTTTACTATTGAGGAGTTGTCTTGTGAACAGAATATTGTATTTTTTTAAGTTGGGTCAGATTCTTTTATAGAATTCTGGATCTGATATTTCTTCAATAGTGATATCTACCATTTTTATGGTCTTGAAATTGTCTGCTTAAACTTTGTGAAAAGTGAAACCATGCCTTCTGGGCATCCAGATTATGTCGTGTATGAGATTTCTTCCAGGTTCTAAAAGAGGAGCTTGTATATGGTTGTATATTTCTTTGGTTGATCAAAACATGTTTTGAATTGATTGTTGATGGTGATATGTTATATCTCCTGTAATATTGTTTTGATTCACTCTAATACACAAATTATTGACATATAGTTGTACTTGTCTGTTCCATATATGTATTATATTATATTTGTGTTTGTTGTAAAGCATGCTATTGGGTACTATGTTGGTGAGTCCTATTTTGTGTTTAAATGTTGTAGTCAGTTTGCTCATTAACTGATTACAAGTTTGTTTGGTTAAAACTATATCATGCATAGATATTCTATACAGGGCATCAAAACATGATTAATTACAGTATATATTGTGCCTATTTGTCAGTGATCCTTTTCATTCTGATTAATGTGCATGTGTAGGTTACCTTCTATTTTATTAGAAGTTTTTGATAATCTTTACGTCCTGAGTTGTCATGTCATATTCCTAAGATTCTGGCTGGTGTGTTGGAAAGGTATCCTTATATTTTTTGGTTATTTATCAGTACTCTTTATTCCAGGTCTTTCTTTGTACTGTTTATGATGATCAGCTGTGACTTGTTGGGGTTAATTTTGATATCATTGATATGGTAAAATTCTTTTGCTATGTGTATGATTCATTATAAATCTGTTCTATTGTTCGTTGTCCATATTGTATCATCCATATATACATTGACTGCTATGTTAATGATTCTCTTTTCCTATTCTGTTTTTAGTTCTGTGCATATTCTAGAGCTGATTGTGTATCTTTTGTGTTGTTGACTGATCATAGATAGTAGTGAATCATAGAAAATATATCACAATAATGGAGATATTGTGTCTCCTTGATCTATTCCATCTCTTACCTAATACTCATCTGTTAGTCTATGGCAGGTTATGACTGCATTGTAGCAGTCTTGAAAGATGCTGAGTAGAATTGTTATTATTGTATCTGGTACTTTGATCCTTTGAAGGGCCAATTGTAATATTTCTAAATTAACAGAGTCATATGCTTTTGATATATCTTGACTCAAGATCCAGGCTTGTTGTCTAGTTTCTTTCGCATGTTCAATAATACTGCTGAGTATATGGATTGGGTCTTGAGTACTGCTTCCTGGAAGAGCTGCTCAGTTTAGTTCAGACAGTATTCTGTTGTGGGTTAGGTACTTTGCCAATCTATCCATACTGATTTTGGTGAATATTTTCCTTCCTGCATCGAGTAGAGTAATAGGTCTAGTAATGTCTAGGTTATGTACCTAGTCCTTGGGCTTGGGTATGGAATATATGTGTCCCCTGCTCTATTCCCTGGGTATAATGCCTTGTTGGATGATTGTGTTAAAAATTATTCTGAGTTCTTCTCTTGCTTTGTTCTTCAGGTGTTTGTATATAGAGTATGATATCTGATTGGTGCCCAGAGCTGACTTTGAGCTGCATTGCCTAATTGTCTATGCAAGTTCTTCTGGTATGATCTTCTCTACCATGCCTTTGTAGTGGTACTGCTTAATATGTAGTTTGAGGCTGTATTCGGATTGCCACTTGGGATGTTGTTCTAGGTTTTGATATTTTTATGTGATGTCCAGTTATAGAAGTGCTCCTTTACTTTAGTCTTAATCTCTACTGGCTCCGTGATTATTTGTATTTTCTCTTCTTGTTAAATGATAAGTCTGTCTAATTGTATCTGCCTTCTGGGTTTTTCTAAAATACTGTTAATCATGGCATGCTTGTCATTGTCATATTGCTCTTGTCTTATTTGGATTCTTCTTTTTATAGTGATGTTCTATCTTTTGTGAGAGATGGCCTTCACAACCATTTTGTGTGCCTTTATATTTTCTTGGATTACTTTATACTATTATTTAAGATATGTATCGGGGTGTTCAGCTTCTGATTCCTTGAATGTGAACATCAGGTCTGGAACAGATCTTTGTATGACACTGGGACTGAAGTGACTGATATGCTTTCTTTTCTCTTTTATCTGTCCATTGTTGTCTTACTTGTGTAAGGAATTTTTGTAACTATATTATGAGCAGTACTTCATTTGTATCTTTGATTTGGTATCTTTTTCTCTGATGAGATTTCTTTTTTGGGATGTATTTCTTGGCTGCTTTTTGAATAATATTACTGAACTGGTTCCATCTGTAATCTAGGGATTGGTGACTCATGCATTTTGTTTGTATATTGCACTCAATATATTCACTGAACTTTTCCCATTACTGGGCTATGGCAAGTTACCAGTTGTACCTATGATTATGTTTATGATAGGTTGTTTGTTTGGGTATATTGATGTTCCATACATCTATCTCTGCTATCATTGTGATATGATCACTAAGGATTGACGTTGTGATAAGGTCTTGGATGGAGGCTGTTTTTGATTGCCATGTTACCTGTGGGCTCATCCATATTTGATCGATTCTACTGCTACTTTCCCCTCTATTCCAGGTGTATTCTCTCTTTGTAGGATTGTACATCCTATATATGTCTTACAGATTGTTGTCCAGTAGGACTTGTATTTGTTTTCCTAAGGAATTGTGTTTCTTAATTATCTTTGTACTGTTGTGTTTGTCGATTGCTGGGTTGGGAACTCCATTCATATTCCCTGTTATCAAGAGATGCCATCCTTTTTCTGTTGCTTCTTTGATCCATTTATTTAGAGTATGAGTACAATTTGCTTTTCTCTATCCATATCTTGTATGGAGAAGTACACTCCAATTATTTTTATTTTTTCTTTATATGGGAAGGCCAGGTTGGTCGCGATGAGTCTTTCTACAAATGTTTTATAATTGTATATTCTATATGTGATATTCTTGTTAATCATTATATTTAGCTCTTGTCTGCTAATTTGTACTTCTTTGTGTGTCCATATGATTTGGAATTTCTTATGTTGCCAATGTTTGGATTGTTGATGTGAACTATGTCTCTGTAGTAACTACAATATCCCAGTCTACTGCATCACAAAAGATGAACCATGTTTCACATTTGTGTGTCTCTACTAGGTCTTGAATGTTGAATATTGTGACTTTGTATATTGATTTATATTCTCTATATATTGTTGTGTTTGTTGTTATGCTAAGTGTTATGTTATTTGTATCTGAAATATGGTTTGGAGTTATTGTTGAGTTGTCTGTTTCTTCTGCTTGTTTTTCTGCTGGATTGTGTGAGTTTGTTGTTTGATTGTTTCTAGAATTGATTGATTCTTCTGTTGATGTGGTACATTAATTACTACCCATTATTGTTTATGTGAAGGGAAGGGTGTGTTATCTAAGATGGAGTTGAGTATGGTGTTGTATATTTGATCCATGTATTTGTCAAGTTTTTGTATAGATGACTGAATGTGCTGTTGTTGGGTGCGAATGTCTTAAGTACTCTTTTGGGATAGTGTGTCTGTTATTGAATCTACTTCTATATCAAGGGGAAAGGTGCTTTTATCCATTTGTTTGATGTAATCTTCATCATATGTTTCTAGGTTAACTATGCATTCCTCTAAATCAGCTATGTCTTCTTTGATCTCTTGGATCTCTTGTTTGATTGTTTTAAGAATCTGAAGTACTTCTGCTATAGTTGATTGAGGAGTTGATACTGTGTTTCATCTTCTTTTAATAGTCTTGCTGCTGTTGTGTAGGAGTTTGACCTGACCTTCCTTTGATTGTTGTGTGTGATTGTTCTTCGCCTTATGGTTTCAGTACATACTGGCCTGAACCTGTTGTATAGTTTACCAAATCTGTTAGCTTGTTCTGCATTTTACTGATTCCAGTATGTTCTTCTTTTTTTGATTGAACATTGATCAACTAAGTGTGTTACACTTCCACAGATAATACAAAGTTTCATGTCGATTGGTTTCCATTCTGTTTGAGTTTCTCCAAAGAAAACATTATATATTGTTGCTACTTCCAGGTCTTCTTGATTCATGAAATCAATGATTGTGAACCGCTTATGCCTGTATAACATGTGCCTGGTAATGTAGCATGTCTTGGCCCTAGCTTGTTCACAAGTGAGTCTGAGGTCAAAAGCTGTAGTGTTGGGGGTAGGTTTATTAATTTGACTGTGATATTTCCATATACTTTCATTTGATCCATGTCCTATTGTGCATCAAAAATTTTGACTAAGTCTGAGCATAAAAGAATACTCCATTTGCAACTAGGTCTTCTTTAACCTGTTTGTCTGCATATGTGATGACTACTGATTGCCATATTTGCTGTGTAGACATATCGATGTTTGTGATCTCTTCAAATTTGGCAAAGGTCTGTTATACCTCTATGAATTTTGTGTCTAGGGAATATCCCATACTCTAATACTGTTTTCTTTATTTGGTCTAGGGGATGTAAAAGTCATATGTTCGAGATGAGCCCCATCTATTTCTAGTAAGGTAGTGTTGCATGTTTCTTCTTCAGTATAGTGATCACTGAAAATGGCAATAATGTGTTTCTCTTCTTCTTTTTCTTCACTACGAGTAGAAAGAAGGCTAGTGAGTATGTTCAAGCTTTTTACGATGTGCAGTCTTCTGGTTGGTAGTTTTTTCTAGAACTTCTGATACTTTAATGCCTGTCTTGACTCTTTCTCTTCCAAATCTTGTTGTTGAATCAATCGGTGATCTTGGTCTGGGTTTTCCTACTCTACCAACTGATATGTTTCTGTGTGAGACTTCATACCACTGTCCACTGAATCCAGGTCTTGTCTGGCTGCTGTTGTCTGATTCTTCTATCTCTATATTTGAGTCATTTATTTTTGCTATTGTAAATGAGGCAAAAGAGTCTTTGCTTTATTTGATTTCTTAAATATCTCTACTCCTATTGCTGTTATCAGATCGAGTATCTTATGTGATCGTTTTTTCTATTTCATCACTCTAAGTTGGTTATTTCTGATTGGTTTTCTTTTCATTGATAGTTTCTGTGCCTGCGATTGAAGTTTGGTTGATATTCTGATTCCTTGGCTGTTTATTTCTAGTGTTTTCTGTGGGGGTTTCTCTCTCCTTTCCTTTATTTTTTGGATTTGACTTTATTGTTTCTGTATGGGTTTCTTTGCATAGCAGTCTTGTGTTACCTTTCGCTAGAGTGTTCTCATTGTAGTTGGGTCTGCCCTGGGTATATGGGCTTCTTCAGTCTCTAAGAGAACTCATCTTTTAATTCACTTTTCTTCTTATTTTATAAAATTGCCTAAAAAGGAAATTTAAAAAAAAAGGATCTGCGGGAAAGAGTTTTTTTTTTGTCAGATTCATACTATTAAATGTTAATAAACTCTAATCATTTCTAGGATTATCTAGTTACTATTGAAAATTTGTTACGGGATTCTCTGCCATTACCACATCACTTATTACTTTTCTATACAAAAATTTTTCTTTTGAATGAATAATATTATATAAAAAGTATTTTAAAAGCTTAATAAAAAACTACCCATTATTTCTGTACTAGTCTTATTAGATTTGATCAAGTCTTTTATAATAACTACAGATACCTTTGACTTTTCTATTGAAGCTATTCTAATATAAAACCAAGAAAAAAGAGAACGTGGTTAGCACTCCATATAGATCAGATTACAAGATCCAGTTTCAATTCCATCCCAAAGACAAAACTGATATGAGGAACTGAATCTATTCATTGGTATAACCGCAAACTAACTTATGTTTCTAAATATAGCATCCAGTCTATATCTAGATTGTAATCAGGTTGTGATCCAAATTAGATAGGATTATCACTGACACAATCGTATTATCAAAAATTGTAGTAAGAAGAGTAGATCCCCAAATTAGTAACATGCCTCTTAGGATCAAAACAAGAACACAACTCATCCAGGGACACAAATGGCTTAATACAAAAACTTATGCTCAAGAAAAGGACTCTTCCATAATAAACCAATCCCGATTCTCATGCATGTGGCTATGCTGACTTTTACAGACTTGACTATCGGAAGGTCTTGTTGGAAGAAGAAATCTGCGGATCACTTCAAAGGATCAAAAACCAGGATCCAGGATACTGAATTTGATGGCCTGATAACTAAAATACTCTTAATAAAAAATTGTTTTAGGAATAATTAAGACAAAATTATATAGGCTTCCAGTTTATGGATGGGCTGGTTGTGGTGGTATATAGCATTAGTTTAAATATATATATAGTTATCCATATAGATATAATTTACTATAACATATATGTATAACTGCTCATTTGTAATAACATAATAGTTTTGATTAATAAAAATTATAAATTAAGCCTATGGGCTAAACAAAACCTGAACCATGATATCCTCTGAATATTAAGGAAACATGGTTTCTAATTTCAACTAAAATCAAGGACTGAAACCCTCATAAGGATAGAAAAGATAGACAACACAATCGAAGAAACAATATCAAGCCCATTATACCACCAGCACAGGCAGACATTAAAAAAACATAATTTGATGTTCATCGGGCAGATCATCAACTCAACAGGAACATGACTATTATATTGGAGAGAACTGAGTGCCATAAACAAAACTAAAAAAAGGAAGACCCCAAAATGGTACAAGGAAATCACAGAAAATCTCACAAACCTAGCTAGTATACAAGATAAAATAGAAGATGAAACAAGCAACCACCGGACCTACAGTCAAGGCAGACTTCTGACAATGAAAAACCCACATAAACTACACTGAAGGGCAACTTTAAAGCAGAATGAGGAGGTTATAGGTAGGAAAAAATGTAATAAAGCCTCAATACAATAGTTTATAAACACTACTCAAGGATGGAAGAGCAATCACTCCTGAAAAAATGCACTGGATGCTCTCTAAACAAGGGAAGAGACATACTGGTTGAAACCTGTATATTCACAGTGAAAAGATAGCACATAATTCAAATTCCAGTAGAAAGAACAATCATTTCATCAAAGTAAAACAGGACAGCTCCACAAGTACTTTATGATGCAGAATATTCTCAGGTTCTACCAAGAAAGAGTTAAAAGACCTCACCAAAACACTTCACCCTAACTAAACCTCACCACAGGTCACAATAGACAACAGTAATACAGAGACAACAAACATCAATAAAATCTTCAAGCTAAGTAGAGAAGATTTGAATATCTTGACAACAATCCAATAACAACTGAAGAACTACCAAAATGTTATAATATACATAGACAGATCAGTGTCAAACCATGACAACAGACCACATATGGGACTCGGATGGATCATAAAATATAGGGAAGAAATAGAACACATATACCAGGGACAAACTCAACTCCATGTCTCATTCATAAGGGCAGAACTGATGGCCATATCACAGCAATAAGCACCTTGAACAAAAACACTACAGTTGAACTGTACACTGACAACCAAGCTGCAATAACAAACTTAATAGAAGCTATGAATACCAATGGACTCAAAACAAGAGAAAAACTAAACAAGGCAATAATAGATATCTTCACCTACATTAGGGAACAACAAAGTCTAATCATTTCAATCCACAAAGTAAAGGTACACACGGGCATCCCTCTCAATGAGCAAGCTGACAAACTAGCTAGATTGATTCCACTTCCCTAGACATAAAATCCAACTGGAAAATTATTAACATACAATGACCTCTCAGAGGATCAGCATCAATAAATATAATCTGGGATACAACATGGATAAACATACCATGTAAAGAACTGATGAAACAAGGCAACAAAGCTGTCAGGCTAACCAAATGGAAATTATTGAATAGGACACAAAACAGTTTCACAGATGAATACTACAGAAACATCTACTAGAAGCACACATTCAACAGCATACATCCATTTAAAATGAATAGACACATAATCTCACATAGAGACCACTATATGAGAAAATTCAGCTTCAATCTCTGGTATGAAGAGTTCCTAATCAGGACCAAGCTACACAACAGATATCCACTAATCTATAAGGAGACTAAATGTCACAAATTCAGGGAAGTCAAGGACACCACGCATCAATTTCTGTGTAACAATAACACTGAGACATTGAGAAGAAACTTCCATAAGATTCTTATCAAACACACATCAACACACATCAACAAAGAACACAAAAAGAGCTTCAAGGAGATTATATACAGATGAATATAGCTAGACAACCCCAGAACATTCAAACTTCTCATCTGAGGAGTGGTATTAAAAGAAATACCAGAGGCACTTAATTTAATTATAACCAATAACAACAGAGTGACAGAAAAGTTATGAACATGATGAGAGAATGGAAGGAGCTCTTATATGACATATGGACAAACAGATGTGAAGAAATCTACAATCCAAAGAAACCCCAAGGATCCACCAAGCATTATAGACATAAAATGAGCAAGACACAGAAAACTACAAGTTACACAAACCCAATCACAATACAACAATTTCTTCTAAACCTAATCAGAATAGTAAATAGATACATTAATAAATACATAAAATACCAAACTAACATCTTCTCCATCCTATCTTTCTACATGACAACTAGTATGGCCTTGGTATGTTAGTTTTTTTCCTCAAAAGGAAGGGCAATAGGCCATGAGGTAGTACATAGCTTATCAAGTTTTACTATTACTGAATATACATCCCTGTATTGTATAGATCCTATACAAATGTAATTTGGAAAAATAATAAAACAAGATTGAGCCAGTCAAAAAAAAGAGAACAATCTATGGTATACATATATAGAAAACTATTATCAGTTGAACAAAACTATGCTATATATGAATAATGATGGGTTCTTAAAGTATTTAGCATATAAAATTTCGCAAATCACTTATGTTCTTTTTTGAGAAACAAAATTTATAGCTCTTCACTTTAATAGGAACAAAAGTCAGGAAATGTTATAAATCAATGATTTAA
>CAJVPT010004817.1:0-12952 GCA_910592055.1 Acaulospora colombiana | reverse complement strand
TTAAAAAATTTAATTTTAACTTTAAAGCTTTAAAATTTTTCAATTAAATAGTCTATTCTATACCATTAATTCCTTAATTTTTTAAAATTAATTTAATTATTATAAATAAACTTAGTTAAAAAAAAAAACTCTTTCTACTAATCCTCAGTTTTCTTATAAATTTCTTTTTTTGGTAATCTTTTTAAAAACCAAAAAGCCAGTTTCTAATATCTAAGAAACATATAGTTTAAAACAACAATAGCTTATCACCAAGCTTCAAAACACTATACTTCTTTATAATAATAATTATAGGATAAGTATTAGAGAAAAACTGTCACAATGTAGTTTTTCTTTACTAAGGAAAGAAAACTTCAAGAAAACTAATTTACAATAGGCTTCTAGAGATTCAATCTCAATTCCATAAAGCTCTTAGTTAAGTCAGTACAGGTTAATACCTTTCTTGACACTAAAAAAAGTATTGTAATCAATAACTTCAATCAATAAATCAGTTAAAACTTAGAGCCTATAATACCTAAGAAAATATTCAAATCTCAATTACTCAACAATAAAGAGTAATATAAGCAAATAACAATACTCTATATATAGAATCACATAGTATAAATATATCATGTATGCCAGTTTGAATAATAACTCATTTATATATCTAATAAACAACTTGTATATATATTTATATTTCATATTCATATGCAATAGTAGCTACCAACAATACAATAAAATCTAAAAATAGTGATATAGCTTACAATCAACATATAAATATCTTGTTTTATATAATAAGAGCAAATAAATAAATGCAAATAAATAAACAAATAAGTACTATTCAAATAAACAAATAATAATTATTATTTAATCTATAAAACTCTAGTAACACTCAAAATAACAATTGATAAAATATATCAATACCATATATAACAACTAGGGATCACAACAAATTGAATCGAATCAATTTTTATTTAATCTGATCCATATCCAAACAGATTTATTTTTATTTAATATGTATCTATTTAGTTAATCTGATATTTTTTTTAATCATGGTTTTTTTTTTATTTATTTTTCCCTATCTAATATTTACTTGCCATCTTTAGATTTTATATACAATAGCTTACAAAAATTTAAAATTATTCAATAGTATTTTTATAGTTTTTTTGATTTAATTGTTTTTTATTTTCCTTATTCCTTTTATAAAAATTCCACAAAATTTATCCCATATTCCTATGGTTCAAAATTTTCTTCCTCAATTTTTTCAATGGTGGTTATTAATGTAATTCCATCCTTAAAATTAATTAAAAGTCCATGATTCGATTAATGATCATCACCTTCTTTACTAATTACATAATTAAGATCCTTATTCTTTTTACAATATTCTATAAATTTTTTTGGGTCATTTTTCCTCCATTTATTTTTTTGTTCCTATATTTTTTTGAATATCAAATATCTATTTTCCAAAATTTCTTTAAGTTTTTCAATGATCTCAGGATATCCCCAATAATCATATACCTTTCATATTTCTTTCTTCACAAATTCATTCTGTCACAATTATCTGGAACATTTCTGGGTCTTCCCTAGTCATCATATATCTGGTTTCAATTTTATTTAAATTATCTCTAATCAGTTTCTTCAGTATTTCAATCATCTCAAAATATTCCTTGGTATATACAAATGGTTTTAATAAATTATATAACTTCTTATCTACTTTCATTATTTTTAGAATTGGTTCATATTGTACTTTTCAACTGTCATAAGGCTCAATAATGATCTATTCTTTGTCCAGTTTTTCTGGCAATTGTTTCCTAGTAACAGAACTTCTCAGTGACCATTTTATCCAAATAATCAATCCAACTTTCTTTGGATCTATGTTGTTTTTATTAATATAATCTTTATCCTTTTCTTCAATATTAAAGAATGGATACAGCTTTTTCTTTTTATTAAGCATTTTCCCTAACTCAATATCATTGTGTCTAATATATCTTTTTAACTTTCTTATGAAAAGTTCCTCATTATTAACTCTTTTCTTTATTTCCTCAATAATTTGTTGGGAGATTGTATAATACTGTTGATTTATTGTCATACTTAATTTTATTATTCTTCTTGGTTTAGTTCAATTAGAGGGGTATTTATACTTTTTTCAATGATTTTCCTTTCGAATACATCCATTATCACTTGTGCCAATATATTCTTTTTCCAATCCTCTATTTTATTATAAATTTTTTCTATGAATTCTTCTGTTTTTATCCCATAACTAATGTATCCAATTTTCTTTTTCTTATAATAAATATAATAGAATTCATAAGTAATTTCAAGGTTACTATTTATTTCCTCCAATTGCTTGAATATGGGATGTGGTATGGCTCCTTCTTATGCTAGGGATACCTCATGATCAATATACAATTTCTTGATTTGATTTATTTCCATTTTGATATATTGTCCTTTAAAATTTTTTTTACATTCTTCATAACATTCTCCTTTTAGTTCTGTTAAACCCTTCTCTAATTTAATTTTTTTATAATAAAAATTATGTAATGTTTCAGGAAATCTATACATATTGAAAAGGTTCTAAAATGTTTTAAATGTAATTATTTTAACCATTCTTTCATTTTCCCAAGACCTTGGGGCAAACATCCTTTCTGCTTCATATATATTGATTGTTAATTCTTCCAGAAAATCAGTATGGGTATGAAATAGCTTCGAAATGTAGTTTTCATCATAGATGTATAATGAGAGTACTATGTAAAACCTTTTATCTATCCATATAAGGCCTAGTAATGCTACATATTGTAATCTCCAACTTTCAAAAGATTCCAACACAATCTAGTCATCATTTAAGTATTTTGTTAACAATACATCTATTATTAGTTTATCCTGAGTACTATTCCTTTTAATTTTTATTTTTACATGATTATTGATTATAGTTTTTCTATATATTGGGTTTTTATAATGGATTTTAAAGATAAAATTCATTTTTATTTTTGAATTCAGAAAGTCAAAAAAGGTTGTGTCATTATCTGTAATCCATCTCTTTGCTCTGCTGACCAACTCTTTCAATTTCTTATCATGTCTTAACAAAAGTTCAATTTCAATAGTTTCAAGTCCTTTAGTATATTCAAGTATATCTAAAATTCTTTTAGTCATCTTTCATAATTTTTATAAAAGGAAGTATACACATGCTCTTTATATATTGTGCTGTGTGTTTGTCTCAAGTATTCTTTTTACTGTCTTGGTAAAATTATAATCCCTTGAAGGCTTAATTGTCATTTCAGTCACAAATATTCAATATGCATCACTTTCCTTAATACCTAAATGTATCATATACTCCTTTTCTTTATATCTTAATTCAATTCTTTTATGAGTACCAATTAATTTATAAATATTTAAGTTGCATCCTTTTACCCTTACTATATATATCTTATCAATTCCTTCTTCTATTGTTATAGTAATCTGATTATACTTTTCAGATTCGAAATGGCATCTTTCAATGCTATCTTCAATGGATTTTTCCATTCTTTTCTGTAGTTTCTTTAGTTGTTATTGTTTTCAAATGTATCATTTTCTTCTTATTTATAATATTTTCATACTTCTTTTACCAGTATCTCAAGAATTTTTGTAATTGCTCTCTGGTTTTTTTTTATACATATTTGCCCTTGTATTTTCCATAGTGCAATATGTTCTCTATTTATATATTCAAAGAGGTACATGTCACCACCAACTTCTTGAACAAGAATGTCTCTTTGTTCTTCAGAAATTATTTATAGATATTTAATTTATATTCTGTTATTCTTATAGTATATCTTTTTTCATTGTCCTCCTCAATTATTAATGTTATTTCGGTATGGATGCTTGGTTCAAAGTGTTGCCTTTCGATGTTTTCTCTAACAGGTTTTTCCATTTATATGTTTTTTGATATTTTTTTCATTAATTTATATTACTTATATATTTGTTTAATCCAATATTATCAGTTTCTGTAACACCTAAGTCGGTTTTCAGATTATCATTTTTGATTATTTCAGTTATTATTTCAAAAATTTCTTTCTCTATCTCATTTTTACAGTATTTCTTCTGTATCTTTACTAAGAATGCATGTGCAAGTCCCCTTTTGAAGTATGTGGGGTATTTTCTTCCAAACTCAACATCCCAAGTTCAGGTTTCCTTATTTAATAAAATTTTATGTGCAATTCTTCTTGTGTTTTCCCTTAGTTTTCAATATAGCTTGCCTATTAGGTTATTTTTGTATTCCACTGTGACAAATTTTTTATCTTCTCTTAAATACAGTATTTCTCAATACTGGATTCTTCTTTTTTCTGAATTATTTTTGCAAGATATTTCCTAGCATATTTTGACCTCCCTTCTATTTGTATCTTGGTTTTTTTATCCTTTATTGTCCATTTAACTAGTTGGTCACATTGTTGTTTATCTAAGTATGCTTGGATGTATATAGGATTAATCAATTTTTCTTGGATGATATATAATTCTTTCAATTTTCTAATGATTATTTCTAAAAAATGGTTCTCTTTCTCCATAGTAACTTCCATTTTCTTGACATATCTTATCATCATATGTCTCATTCTTAAACCTTTTAATTTTTCCTCAGAAATTTTTTTTAAGATTTCAATAATTCTGATTAACTGATCATTATCTTGTATTTCAAATATTGTTTTTTCTCTAATCATATTTTCCTCATTAATTATATCCTCATTTATTTTTTCTTGAGGTATTCTCTTTATACCTATTTCTATCATCAATTTATTGCATTCATTAAATAATAAGCTTTTTACTATGATAATTATTTCCTCTTTCTTTTCAATGGTTAGTATTATTTATACTCTATTATATTGCATCATTCTTTGTTTCTTTTTAATTATCCTTATAAGTGTTACCCCTTTGATATTATATTTATCATATTTCACAAAGTTTCTAAATTTATCAATCCTGATAGCATATTTAGAAATCCCTTGTTTAGGTTCCTTACAAAATACTTCTACCAACTTTTCTTTAATAGGTTTATATACATATGTCCTTTTTAATATTAATTCCATTCTTTCAAAATTCAAATATTTTATTTATCTTGTCATTTTTCTTTCTTTTAATAGTCTTTTTAATTCATTATACTGTTTCTAATTTATTTCTTGATACCTACTTATTGAATGATCTGTAAATATATCATTTATCACAATTATTAAAGTATATTCATTTCCTTTAATGCTTACATTCAAGTTTACTTTTATATTATTGAATTTTATTATTATATTTAATAATGTCCTTGATCCATCTTCTTTTTGTTGTATGATTCTATCAATTATTTGTTTAAATCAAATTTCCTGTTCTTTCCTTATATTATTTATCATATATTCAGATGTAATTAGGCCCCCTTTTCTGATAATTTTCTCTTGAATCATTATTACTTTTTCTTTAAATATTTCAATAAGCTCATTAAATTCTTTATCAGTTATCTGTTTAGTATGTTTGAATGCCCTGTTCAAGATAATTATCTCATATTCATTATATGTGTTATTCTCTTTTGAGTATTTTAAAATTATTAAATTAATTTGGGTTTTATCACCAAATCTTGGAAATAAATTATTATTCATTTTAATTTTTTCAATAATTTTCTCTTGATTTTTTCATGGTTCTTTATATAGTTTTTAAAGGTTTTGCCAATATAGTAACCTTTGTTTGTTTGTTTACAATATATCTATATTCCATATCCTGGTAGTATTATTCTCACAGAAAAGTTAATTTTTTCCTCTGAGTATATTATCAAATGCTCTTTATATATATAATATGTTTCCTTTGTTACCCCTAAATTGATAAGTATTTTTTTTTCTTTAAGTTTTATCCTGCATTTATTGCATTTTATCCCGGATAATCCTTTAAATATCCATGTCAAATAATCTTTCTTTCATACAACCCTTGAACTATCAAAGGAAATTCATAATGAAGTGTGATGTCTTCTATAAGTTTTAATTCTGTTATACCAGCCAGTCTTTCTTTTCCTAAATCCCTTGATAGGTAGGATCTATTCCAGAATTAGATGAATGCCCAATCATGGACTCTAATGTTATGAGTTATTCTCCAAACTATCTCTAAGGCAATTTCCCTAATCTTCTAAAGATCCTTATTAATATAAGGGTTTATCTCAGTATATCAAAATTGACATGTTTGCATGAGGTTCATCAGATCCTCATATTGTTAAATCCAGTTATCCTTGGTGTCTGCAATATATTGACATTTATTTTCTTCATCCTCAAAGATAAGATACCTCAATCTTTTATGTTCCCTTTGTATATTATCCCAATAGTGAACTTTAAATTTCTCATCTAATAATTTCAATGTATTCATATCCTTTTGTATTGTTGGGATCTGTTCTTCTGGAATTTTATCATGTGTCAGGGTTACAAACCTCATCAAATAATTTTGTAATATGATATTAAAGTCATAGCTTTTACTGACTAATTGTATTAACAGACTTGTTTGTTTTTTTAATATGATTCTGGTCCAACAGTAGAAATTATGGTCTCAATTAATTTATGATATTTTTCAGTATCAGGTTTTTTGCATAAGGAAAGTTTTAAGATATAGATTCGTTTGATCTCTTTATATATTGTTTTTTTAAGAGCTCCATTGCCTATCAAGAATCTTCTGAATTTTTTATATTTTTTCAATAAAAATTTCTCCTCCCAATATATAGGTTCTCTTAAAAGTCCATTGTCTCTATACAAATGATTCAACATTTCAATCGAAATTCCTAATGTAAGTACTAAATAGTTTCTAAAAGAGTTTATATCTTGTCTCAATTCTACTATAATCTGTTTGGAATTCCTTAATCTAAACAGTTCCATTCTCAAACATCTTTCATGTTCATAGCCCATATCTTCAAGTAATTCTTGAAATTTACCCAAGTTTTTGTTTATTCCTCATATCTTTATCGATACTTGTTCACATTGCTTACCTAATATTTCTAATATAAGGGTTTTTTTCTCTTGAGTAATTTTTAATATATCAGTAAAAAATCATTCTTTGAAGATGTTAAGTATATGTATATCACATAAAGGATTTGTTTTTTTAAATATTCTTATTTCTAAATCAAGGTTTCCAGGCTGTTCAATGAGAAAGTCTATTGAAGTAATTGGTATGTATACTGGTTCTTCTATTATAAGGTACCTTGTTTTGTTTAAATTTTGCCTCAAATAGCTTCAGTATTTATAATTTTTATCATTGTCCATGGTCCAGTAATATCTTGAGTTAAAAACTCACTCATAAAGTGGTTTGAAATGGTTATTGAATAGTCAGGAATGATAAAAATTTATAAATTAAAGGCTACTATGCTTCTGAGAATAATTGAGTTCCCAGTCCTCTAATAATTTTATTAGTAATTTTTTCAGCTAATGTTGTTGTGACTTTACTGTTTAAAATTTCATACATTTCAATATTATTTACTATAAATATTACTAAGTATTCTATAAATTTTTTTTTTTAAGTTTTCTATTATAAAGTTTCTTATTACCTTAATGCACTGTTCTCTAAATTTTTTCTTTAAAAATTTATCTGTTTTATCTTTCAATATTTGCAATATTAATTCTTTTATTGCCTTCCTAATAATGAAGTAATCATCCCAAACAAAGTGGTCTGTATGAAATTAATTTCTAAGTTACTTTTATTAATTCATTATTCATTATTTGTATAAGATTTATTTCCAAGTGTTGTCAATAAGTTCTTCTTCCATTATATGTTTCTGTACTTCTAAATCTTGTAAAATTTCTTTTATTTGGATACTTATTATTATAACTATTTGCATATTTATTACCATAATTATTTGTATATCTATTTTTGTTCTCAATATAATTTATTCTTTTATGTGCTGATGCTTCATAACCTTTTTTTTCACAGACTCCACATCTATTTCTCATTAATTCTCTTTGTGTAGTCGATAGCATTCTATCTCTTGCTTTTCTTGAAGATGTTGGACAATATTTTATATGACATCTTATACCTCCACAATTTATACAGGGTCTTCTTGTTATTTCCCTTGCCCTTCTGTCATACCTCATCATTATTTTTTTATTTTCCTAAGTTTTTTGAACAATTTTTCTTAATATATCCCTTCTTTTTACATATATCACATATCTTATTATTATTATTATTTGTCCTACATTCATTGGCCCAATGTCCTTTTATTTCATATTTTAAACATGTGCTATCTTTTTTACTTATTACCTTTTGCATTTCTCCTTTAAAAAATCCTCTAATGGATTTTCCATTGCGATATCTTTTTCCTAGTCTTCCATTTATTTTATACCTGCCTTTTATTTTTGCTGATGATTTGAAGCTAACACTTAAAAATGTTTCTTCTTGATTTTCTTGTTTTATTGTCATTTCATTTATTCCTTGAGTTATTTCATTAATATGATTTACTATCCTATTTTTATTTCCAAAGCTCTTTCTTCCTACATATCTTGAGTTTTGTCTAATTGGATTCCTTTGGAATTTTGAATAATTTACTTTATTTATGAGTTTAAAATCAAATTCTTTTCTAGCTGCATAACTCATTATTTGCTGTAATGTCATTTCAGCACCTCCATTTTCATATCTTCTTGTCTTTTCATCAATCACTACTGCTCTCACCTCAGGGAATTCTACTAATGAGTCTATATATTTCTTAACTAACCATCTGTTATTTTCAGGTCCTTCCTGTCCTGCACTATTTACTATTTTATTGAATTTGATATTGAATACTGATATGTTTCCATAATCTGTTCAATTAAATTTTATAGTATGTAATTTATCAAATGCATTATTTTTTTTTGATCTTTGGTACCATGTATCCCTTATCTACTTAATACTATATATTCTATTGTCACTGCTACTTGTACATCATGTGCTAGTATATTATTTACTGAATAATAATGTCTAAACAACATTAATGTTCTTGGTCTTTCATTTTCTGATATATTGTACCATGCAATTCTAGCTTCTTCTGTTAAAGCAGATACAAAAAATAATACTACTTGATATGCTCTTTTACACTTATTTGATGAGCTTAATGGTTCTATTCCTGCAATATGTGTAATAGCTCCATAATTATCTATAGTTGCTAGTGTTATTTGTTTACCATCTATATGTATATTATAATTTGATTCTTCTCTATATGCTACTATAGCTCCTGTGTATGTATATACTGGATCCATAAGTCTTGCATTGTTTACTTTGTATGATTTATCTGGTTCATCCCCTCTTAATAAATCTAATGCAACTATCAAATTTATTATTTTTTCTATATATCTCCTTATATTTGTCTCATCGAATGTAGGTACAGTATATCTACTCATCTTGACATCAATTTTCTTAATAGATTATTCTATTTATCTGCCTCTCTTTGGGCCTTACTATTTAATCATGTTGCTTGTGCTGCCATATTGTCTAAATTATTTCTTTGGTTATTTATTAATGGGTTATTTACTTGATTAAAGAGTTCAAAAAAGTTTTCAATGTTAAATTCAAATTCTAAATTGTTTTCAGATTTTGAATTACTTATTTCTTGACTATTTATACTTTCTGGTCCTTTTGGTTGGTTTACTATGTTTGAAAAATCTTCAAATTATCATTAAATATTCCTTGTTCTTGTTCCTCTATTGCTTGTTCATTTTCTTCTTCTTGGTTTTCAAATTTTGTTTATACTTCTGATTCAATGGGACTGTTTATATAGTTTTTTTCTGATTCTGTTTCACTGTCTTGGATTGAGATTGTTTCATCACTTGGATATTCAAAATTTTTTTCTACTGGTTCTGTAACCAATATTTCATTTAATTCATCTGGATCTATTTCTTCTAATTCTTCTAATTCCTCAAATGATTCTTCTTGTATTCATGTTTCTATTTCTACAATTTTTGGGTCTTCATATATGTAGCATCCCACTACTTTCCTTCTTATTCCTCTTAATATTTTTTCAAGTATTTCTTCTCCAAGTTTATGGAATTCTTTAGTTTTATATTGTCTTCCTATTATATTGGCCCATACATTTATCTTATTTGCCAATTTCTCAATCCTATATATTAATAGCATTATTTGTATTGAATTCACCTCTTATTCTTTCTTATTTTTTTCCTTTACTACTACTTCCTTCTGCCGGTTCTTTTTGTTTTTTTCTTTCTCCAATTCTTTCGAGTATTCCTTGATACTTATTATCTCTATCTGCACTTTTCACTTGTTTTTTTATAATTTCTTTATATTATTCTATTATTTTTTCTTTTGTTATTATTTCTTCCCATAATTTTGTTTTTTTTTTTCAAGTCCCTTTACTTGTTGTGTTAATCTTTTAACATGTTGTGTTAAATTTTTTACTTCAGGTTCTACTAAATCTCTTTGTACCTTTATTTTTTGTTTTAATTCAGTATAACTTAAGATTAGCCTTTTTATATTTTCTTTCAATTTTGCCATTATATCATGGCCATCTTCCTCTGTGTTGTCCCCTATGCATTTTTTAATAGTGACTATAAGATCCATTATTTTATTTCATATAATTTCATCCCTTTGTTTATATCCTTATATGATCTCATCCTTTTTACCATCCTTATACTTTTCCCTTTTTATGATATTTTGTAAGTTTGCATATAAATTTTTATTGGTCTATACTTTATTTGATTTATCAATTAATCTTTTTTATAATGTTTTAATAACATCATTCAATGTTCTGATTTCTTCTTCCCATTTTTTGATCTTTTTAGACATGTTGATATTCTTAATTTTTTCCTTTTATCACCTGTCCTAGCCATGTATTTACAGTATATTCTTTATTTACTTTATTCAGTATAACATTTTTAAATATATCTAATGTTGGTATTAAGTTTTTTGTAAATACTTCTTTCAGTAGGTATCTCATTCATGCTATATTCTTTTGAGGTTTTGTTAATTCTGGTTCTTTTTTTTCATTTAATTTATAAGTTTATACTTTACAAATAATCCTTTTTTTGTTAATATCATGATGTGTTTCTAAATGAACTAGTCTTTCTTTACTGATTTTTAATTCTGTTTTCTCTTCTACCTCCCTTTTGCATACTTCTTCATATGTTTCACTAATATCGGTACTTACCAGAATATAAATATAATAAAAAATATCTATATATATTTTCAAGTTTATTAATAATAAAACAATACCAGTGGAGGAATTTTTCGAAATTCTTGGTTACTTGTGATAATTATTTGAAAAATGTTGCTGCTACTTTGAGGGCTGACATTGACAATACAAAAAAATTCAAAAAAAAGACTCATAAAAATTTTATAAGTTAAAATTTTTGCAATTTTTTTGTAACTGTATTAATTTAATTAAATTACAGGTCAGGAAAAATTTATTGACTCAAAAGTACCTTGAGGAGGTACATGCAGTAAAAATGATATATCTTGACCCCCTTCCGGATTATGATGAAAAAAAAATAAAAGAAAAGTGGATATTTGAAAAAATAAATCCCTTGCCTTTCTATGTACCTGCAATTAATACTATTTCTTGTCTTCCAATAATAATAATAATAAATGAAGAAATAATGATTCTTAATAAAGTCTTCAACAAGGTAATACTGGTTGTATACTAAAATCATATTGGTCCTGATATACTTGAACTCATAAGAAGCACAATTATTGAAATGTTTGTTTTGTATCAACAAGTTGTTCAATTACCAAAAATCAAAGAATTGGATCAAAATACCTTAACAGCTGCAGGATATATATTTAACTAAACTTAAGTTTTAATTTTTAAAACTTTATTAATGTTAATGTTTGCAGGTATCTTTTGACAAGAGAAAGTGGAATATTTACCCATGTGCATAACATATCTGTTGAATTACAAGGGTCTGAAAGGCAATATTTGCAAGAAAAAAAAGTTGTAGTAATGAATAGTTTTCTTTTCAACTATACCATGTATGTATTTCCTAAAGATGTGACCTCACGTATACAAAAAAAAAATAGAAGAATATGATTTATCCCAGCTAGATAGCAACAAATATAATGCTATCGACAAAGGAATTATAGTTTTTTTCAATAATAAAAAAATATATTTAAACCATCCTTTAGATCTATATAAGGTCTATATAGTCTGGAGATACAGCAAATTTGCTTACACCACCCTTAATTTTTTGGATCATGCAATTGTAGCTACTTGTCTAAGAGGAATATAACCTGTTAACAATAAAAAATTTGCTTGCAGTGAAATTAATTTTGAAGAAAACAACTTTTATATGGTTAAATGGAGAATTAAAGTTGAAATAACAGGTATTTTTAAAATATTACAAATTATTAAAAATTTAAGTTATTAACAAATTAAAATTGCCACAATTTTTACTAGGAAATACTTTTTATTGCTGGTCAGAGAATAAATTGCATGGTATTACAATGTTATCAATGGAAGGTATAACTTGTGGGTTGTCCCAAAATTTGACTAAAAAAACAGTATCAGTTATAAAAAATGAAGAGAAGGTAAAGAAGAAATATATTATATGGATTACTGATAGAATTAATTATTGATAGATCAACATACTTTGCAAGCACTTGAAACATCGATAATAAAAAATAAAGAAAAAATGATATAGAAAATCAAGTTATTTTAAAGAGTACTAGTTTTAATGGGAAGTATATTAATATAGAAGCAAGTGAATGATCATGAGTTGAATAAATGAATTTATTTAAATTTAATAAAATGAAAATTTTTAAATTTAAAGTTAAAAAATATTTCTGAAAGGAAATATATAAGTTGAAATTTTTTTTATTAAAATAAAACCAGGTTAATTTAAACATATTTAATTTAATTTAGTTAAATCAAAGTAGATATGGTTAAATATGCTTTAAAACAAGTCCAAAATGTATTAAATCAGTTTCAAATTGATTTTGCATCAAATTGAATCAAATCAAATTGAATCAAATTTGATTTGAATCAGATCAAATCAAACTGTTATGGTTTTGAATCAAATTGGATCAG
>CAJVPT010004816.1:0-12954 GCA_910592055.1 Acaulospora colombiana | reverse complement strand
TGTTTAATGGTCTTATTTCTTGTGAATAGTTTATTATCATATAGGATTACTAAAAGTATAGTGTGATCACTTCCAGTAATTTCTTTCATGTCTTGATTATCAAATTGTAGGATTATATATTTTGCCAAGCTCTGTGACATCCAGATGAAATCTATTTTGCTACTGCTTGGGACATCTTGCCTTGTAGGAGTTTTGTCTTTCTCTTCCCATATTGCCTGTATATCTAAAAAACACCATCCATTCAGAAAGTTAAATAGAGGAATTTCAGGTTGCTATGAGGGTCTGAAACATGCCCTGGATGAGGATGCTCTATCTTCTGATGGGTTGTATGCTGCATTAAAGTCATCCATTAAAATTATATAAAAGCCCTGTTCATGTTTCCTCTAATATAGCTTATTAAATTGTTGTGTCTTTCTTGCATCTATGTCTATTTGATAGAATATAAATCTGCATAATGCAGATTTTGTTCTTCTTTATTAACATATTAATGGTGATCATATAACCATTTGCCTCCTCTATGGATACTACTTGTTTTTCATAATCTTTTCTTATTAGTAAACTTACTTTTGTACCATATAGGGTATCTTTGTTGATACTATAGAAGTGTTTGTATTCTTTCTGGTTACTGAAAGTCCATTTTGCATTACTATGTGTTAACTTGATTTTGCACAATCCTATTATCCCTATACCTTGCTCACTTATATCTTCTATAAGGCTATATTGATTAATTATGTAGTAATACCCCTTATATTGTATGTAATCCTTTTTTCAATGTCATTTTCCTTATCTCTGTGTTACTTTGCTTTTCTTTTTCTTTTTCTTTTTTGTTCAAAAAGTCAGTTTTTTCACTTTGTAAGAATTTTTCTAGATCCAAATTATCTAATTATATACTGTTATACTTTTTTTGTTAATGTTTGCCCTCCTTTGAAATTTCTACTAGGGATAAACTGGACTTGTTTTTTCTCTTATTATCTTGGATAACTGGTGTACTTTTTTAGAAGCAATTTGCATCTCTTCTACTGAATCTTATTTGTCTATTAGAAACTATTCTACCCTCTAATATGGCTATTCTACCACTTATCTTTTCTAAGTTATTTAATATATAATATAATGAATCTTCCTCATTTTCTATTTCTGTATTTGACATGTAATTGTCAAAACTATTGTACTGGCTAGACCTTGGGTCGCCAATAGGTTCTCTATTACTTTTTGTAGCTAGGTTCTTAATTCTTTCATTATTTCTTTGTCTTCCCCTATCAGTTTGAGTTCTATAGGATCTTTTTTGATCTCTTGGGTATTGCCTTCTTAGAGGTCAATAATTTCTAATATAAGAGAAGAAGGAACTGATTGATTCATTGTCATATAATGAGTTTATAAATGTCTCATTGTCTATTTCAACTTTTATATCTTGTGCTATGGCTTTTTTTCTTTCAATATCATAGATCTTTTCATTTTCTGTTACTATATTTTTTATACTTTATGATAGGCATAGCCCTTGTAAAAAGATATATTGTTTACAGGCTTTGTTGAGAATCTCTCTTGATACAAAAAATATAATTGTAAAGTTTTGTTTCTTTAGTGTAAAGGAGTTTCTTGGGGTGTAGTATGCTTTTGCTTCTGTATCATTAAGTGCCCTGGCTACCAACTTTGAGTAGGACTTGTTTGTGTTTAGTAGTCTTGCAGAGTTTTTATTTCTTTTTATTAGAATGTTATTAATCTCTCTGTCTGTCAGTTCTTTCCTGGAGAAAATGGCTCTAATAGTTTCTGTTAAGGAGATCATCCATAATATTTCTGAGTTTGTCTTGAGATAGCTATGCCACTTGATATAAGTTTTGAACCTTGTTTTTATTTTGATCTTATAGATATGTATATTTCATACCTCACCATATATTTTGAAATATTCTTTTATAAAATGTTATGAAGTTTTATGTGCTATATTTATTTGACTAGCATGCCATATATTCTCTTCCTCTTCCTCTTTTCTTGATTGAAAGATCTTTTTGTCTAATATCTCTATATTTTGTATTAGGTTGGTGCCCTTGTTTTCGAGTTGATGTAGACTGAAAGCTTCTTCTTTTCTATTTATTGCTTCTAAACATTTGAGAAGATCTTCTTCATTGTTTCCTGAAATATTGACTATTATTACCTCTACTTTGTATTTACCCTTTTTGTTTATTAAATAGGGTTTAGTGTTAGAGTTGCTTGTTTGTTTCTTGTAGCATAAGAGTTGCATTTGCTTATATTATGGCTTTGAATTTTGTCTTTAAGAGTTTCTGCTTCTATTTCCTTCTATTCTTGATCTTCCACCATTGTTATTTTATTATTTAATGTTGATCTATTTTCTATATCAATAGTGATCTTCTTTGAAATGGGTGGTATTTTTGTCAACTTTTCTTTGATTATGTCCAGGTATCTATCTTCTATATAGGGTTGAAGTAAATTCTCTTCCTTTCCCTTTTCTTTATGCCCAAGAAAGGTGATATATTGTATAAGGATTTATTTCTTGTGGAATGTTGTCTTATCTATTTCTAGGATTTTGACAATAATATTATCCAGTATAATACATGTTTCTGAAGCATCTATCATCATACCATTGTGATTAGTCATTCCTTTTTATTTGATAATTTGTTGTGTAACCTATAGTTTGCCTGTTTCATTATGTTTTTTTGTCAATTGAATTAGCATGTCAATAATATTGTCTTCTCTATTGTTTATTATCTGAAATATCTACTTTGCTTTATTCATGATAGGGTATATGTGTGGATTAATATTATTGTTGTATTGTTGTATTATGAATAGTCACATGAATGGATTAATATATGTCCTTAGTACTATTTTAGTAATTGTTGACAAGCTTTTATGTGTAATACTTTTTGTTTTATTTTAACTATAATCTTGTTTTTTGTATATGTCTTAATCTTGTTTTTATTAGGCATGTATTGTTTCTCCTTTTTTGCTTAAGTTGTTTACCTGTTTACACTAATTTTGTTGTGTTTTTTACAGACCACTGATACTCTGTTTACATTAATCACTTTCTGTTATAATGGTTATGTTTGATGATCTTATCAATTTAAGTCACACTTGTTGTATTATTATGTTGGACTTTTGTTAAACTTGTTTTGATAACAGTATTATACACGTGTATGTATTTGTGCTACTCTGATAATGTGTTTTGATGTATGTAGAAATTGATATGTACATTAGACTGTTTAGACCTTGAGGAGCTTTGATATCCTTCTGGGTCTTGAAGAATTTGAGGTTTGCTTAATTTATTGAGCAAACCTATTTACTTTAGGATTTCTTGTAGTGTCAAGAAAGGTGTCAACCTGCATTGACCTGGCTGCAAGCTCTGTGAAATTGATATTGGCTCCCCTTTTCTAACTATGAATCAGTTTATATTGATCTATTTCTTTCTCTTTTAACAAAAAAAATATAGTCAAGGTTATGCTTTATGTTGTATTTTCCTCAGTGATCACTAGACTAGAGCTATGCATGAAATGTTGTTTTCTGTACTAAGATATCTACTGTGTGTTGATGTTGTTGTAAGAGAGTATGCGTCTTCTTGAGTATATTACATAAAAAAGAAATTTCTAAGGATTTGAGAGATTTGCGAAAAGAGTTTTTTTTTTTTTATTAATTTTCTCTATATACTATAAAGTATATTCTATTTTATTAAAGATTATTTATACATTGGCATTGAGAAAATCTTTTTTAAATAGCTATATATCTTTAAGTAAATTTAATATTTCTTGAAAATAAGCTATTCTCTTATTTTTTATCTCTTTTGATATCCTAAATATAAATATTCCTATCTTATATTTCTCTTTTTTGAAATATAAAATGAATTAATACTGGTTAACTTGAATCTATTTTATATATTGTAGAAGATTTGTTAAACTATATTTTTTTCTTCAACTCTTTTTTGAATATTTTCTATTTCAAATTTGTCTTCTAGTTCCTTATCTTCTATTTCTATTTTTATATTATTTGAGATTTTATTGTCTTTTTTCAAGATAGAATTCTTAACTTGAGTATAATTTATTATTTTGAACTTATTTAACTCTTGCTTTTCTTGCAAAGTTTTTAAATATAAAAAGAAATAAGGATTGTAAGAATATTGTATTCAAGAATACATTTGAATTTTTCTTTCAAGAAAAATATCAAAAGATCCTCTTCTTTTTTCTTATATTGAATCCATAAATAAAGGATATATTGTTTAAGAACTGTAACTTTATTAAATATGATTATATCTATATTCAGAGTTTTGATTAGGATATTATTTAATATTAAATATTTTATTGATCCTAGAATTTGATTGAAAGTATTGTCTTATACAGAGAAAATATTAAAAATTACATGTATAGCTCATGTTTTTTTTTAAAAATTATATTTATTTATTATTTAACTATTGTGTTAAGCTCTCTTTTTTTGTAATTTGCATAATTCTTTGCATAATTAAAGATAAATTATTGATTTGTTGTATTTTGTTTATAATTGTTTATTTATATTATTTTATAAGAATTTTATGAAATTAACTAATTTATTTATGGGATTAATCCTTATTTATTATAAATAGTCAATGATCCTTACTATTTAATCTTATTTATTTATCAAGTTAATTATTATTGATTTACTTTTGTTATAATACGTTAGTTTATTTATGTGTAGATTTTTAACAAATCTTGTTATATTGTTTATTATTAATTCTTTTTATATATACATATTCATATAACTTGTTTTAATGTTTAGTCAAGAGTAGTTATAGAATTAGAATACTCTATTGTTTAGTTCTTGAGAATCTTTAATATCTTTTGGAACTTTGATTTATTGATATAAACTATTGTTTACAAAGTTTCTTTTAATACTTAAAAAAATGTAAACTAATATTGGTCTGGTTATAAACTTGAAAACTTGATATTGTGCTCTTTTAAACTTACTGTTAATCAGTTTAATAATATAATTCTTTTCTTTAGTAAAGATAAAACTGAGAAAAAAAAAGTCAAATATTATTTTTGAAGCTTCCATAATTTTTAAAAAAGTCTTATAAAATGTTTCTAAGTATTATATTTGCTATTTAGTGTTTAACTGTATAATATTTTTGAGCTGGTTTCTCTTTTTCAAAGAAATTATTAAAAAGAAAATTTTTGGAAAAAAAAAGAGAATTAGTAGAAAGAGTCTTTTTTTATAAGAAATAGAATAGGTATTAATATATAATACATATAGATTTTATAAATTTTTTATTGTATAATTAATTATCTAAAGATTGTCTAAGTTAAAATTTATAATAAAAATATAGTAAATAAATTCAAATTTTTGAAAACAACTGTAATTTTAATTAATAGAAGCTTGTTTATATTTTTAAAAATAAACATATTTTATATTAATTAATTATTTTTGATATTAATTATACCATTTAAAAATTTGGAATTAAATTGAAATAAATATAATTTTAAAAATTATAAAAGTAAAAGCTTTAAATAAGTATAAATAATTGGTAAAGAAAAAAATAAAATATTTTATTATAGAAAATCTTTATAATAATTTATTTAAAAAATATAAATAACTTTAAATACTTTTTTTTTTAAAAAAAACTTTCTTGTTATTGATAATAAAAATACTTTACTAATTATTAGAAATTGAGATTTTAATCAAAAAAATTTATAAAAATAAAAAGATATATATTTTTAATTAATTTAAAAATATATTATAATTTATTAGTAAAAAAAAAAAAATTTTTTTCTACTAATTCCCAGTTTTCTTAATAATTTCATTTTTATAATTTTATTAGAAAATAAGAAAAACCAGTTTTATATATACAAAAAAATACTTTTATACACAAAAATCTTTGCTCTCAAACAAGCTTTATACTATAGGTAACTAATCGACAACAAATATTAAATAGATTTAAAGAAAATCTATCTATCCTATACAAAGTTTTTTTCATTATAGAGGAAAAAAAATACAAGGATACTAATTTACTGTAAGCTTTTTGAGGCTTAACCTTAATTCTATAAGCTCTTAACCAGGTCAGTACAGAGTAAAACCTTTCTTGATACCAAGAGAAGTTTTGCAAATAATAATTCAAGCTGATAAATTAGTTTAAGCTCAAGGTTTACAACACTTAGTAGGATGTTCAAGCCTCTTTTGATTAACAGGATAGAGTTTCAAAATAATTCAACAACTGATTATATATAAAATATATAACAAAAAATCCATCACATCTGTAATTTCATAACAATAAGCTCATATGACAAATATAAACTCTCAAACAAAAGTATTTTGTTTATAATTTCTCATGTTATATCTATTTTTAAATTTGATAAACAAAGTCAATCATTTTCAAATAAGATCTGTGACAGCAAAACAATAGCAGTTTATTTTGATGATACAAACTTTAGACTATATTATTTATCAAAACAGTCAATAAGTTTTTATGTATTACGTGACCTAGATATGCCAATGAAAAGACTTAGAATAATGCAAAGTTATGAAAAAGAGGAAAGCATATATTATGAATATACTGATTCCACTATTAAATAAATTTGATCAATATAAAAAACTTTGAACAATACAAGCTATTTTCAATATAGCTGTTATTTCAAAAACTATACAAGATTCTATCCCGAATCAAATAGATACTCTATCTTGAATAGCATTATTGTTCAAACCCTAAATATTGATCAGACTACCTTTGTTAAAATCACAATTCTTAAGTAATATATTCTATATCTATGGACCCAAGGACAAGAGAAAAATGAAGATCTTCTAGTGCTATATTTAGAAGACAAATATTTGGATCTAATTGAACAAAATAAATAATCACAATACATCTCATATGAAATATCAACAGCTCAATCTATTATAAATGGCAATCCTTATAATATAGATCTAGGAAATAATATAGATATTTAATCAACTATAACAGTAGAAATTTCCAGTAATACTAAAATGAAAATGTGTAATAAGAAAGTAGAAGACCAAATAGAGATAGAAGAGATTATAGAAAAGATTAAAGGAGATAATATCATAAAACAATTTGCCTATGAGATAAAAAATAGACTATCTCCATTCAATATTAATCCTTTTCATATTAAAGAAAATAGCAAATATAAAATGGGAATTCTTATATCTAAGTTTTCAGGAAAATCAGAAAATGAGAGGATGAAATATTTTCAAAATGCATTAAGCCTATCAAAAAACTTTAATCTTTTAAGAAGAACTTTCTCAATAAAAATACTTGAACTATATTCTGCTATGATAAAAAAGAAGATGCATTGTGATATCTAGAAAAGGTCAATAAAAAAGAAGGAAAAAACTTTATTGTCACTTCTCTAAATATAAAAAAATAGATAAATTTCAAGAATTTGGTACATAAAAAGATTCTACAACAGAAAACTAAAGAAGACAAGTTCTCATTAATAGTCACTTTAGTTAATATTAATTAAAATCACTCATATCAAGAAATTAAAGCTATCCTATTAAAATATAGAAAATAACAAATATTCATATTTATAATTACTTTTATTCTCAAAGAAGAATAAAAGCTTGCATTATATCTCATAAATAGTTCAAGAATTTAGAGAAAAAATAAATGATTTATATTAATAAAGAAACTATTAAAGTTATTTTTACTTAACATGAACTAGATAATGAAGAAATTAATCAAATCATCAAGCAGTGTAACTCTCAGTCTCTAAGACTATATGGTACTTATAACACTACTACTAATCTGATGGCTTGAGCAGTTAGACATACTAAGGTCAAAATATGCTTTACTTTCAGAAACCCACTTACACTCAGAAGATGAGGCTACATTGTTATATATTTTGTATTATTACAAGATCTAAAAAAGCTCTAAAACAATATATCTTTATGCATGATCATAAACTTATATGGAATGCTAAAGAACATTATAGAAAAGAACAAGAACTTTCATCTAATAGATAATATTATAAGAAGACTTTAGAATCAAATAATGAATCAATACAATCAGATACTGAATATACAGATGAAGAAATAGGGAAAACCAATATTAGATACAATAAAAAATTAAGATAGAAGCCTAACTTTAAAAAGAAACTGATAAATTTAACAATGATACAGATAAATCATATACTCAGATCAGGAGCAAATCAATTACATATAAAATCAAAACAAGGTAAGAACCTAGATCCAAAAGAGCTAGATATGCTCAACTAATAGGTAGTAATAATAAATCTATTAACTCAAACAGGAGATAGAATCAAGGAACTAATTAAGAATTCAGAAGTTCAAATTTGAAAACAATGGACTACTCCTTGACAATAAATCTTAACTAATCTGAAAAAAATAAATACAAGAATTAGTAAAATAGAACAATAATTCAAAAAATATTCTTGGTCAGAATGCAAATAAAAAATCTTATGATTATAAAGTGCATCAGTTTAATCACAGTTTCCTGAAGAAGAACTGAACTTCTAAAAAAATATAGCTCTTCTCAGGAAATAATAAATCTAATTGCAAATACAACAAACAATGACATATAATAATAAATTCTCAAATAATACAAGCTCCTTAGATAACTTCATCACAACAATAAAATCCAATACTATCAAAATATCAAAAAGCTATACCCTTTATCAAAATGATGACATTAAACCATTTATCAATAATATTATAACTATAAGAATACACAACATAAGAGGTATTAATACAATCCTTAATTAACAAAGGCTTTGAGAAAAAATCCATGAAATAGATATTAATATTCTTGAAATTTGTGAAACAAAATTTGCATTTGGATCTGATACATTTGCCTTCAAATTTCAAAAAATACATAAGTTCTTTTATAGCAATAATAATAGCAGATTTAAAGGTTCTGAAGTAAATTTTTTAATTAAATAGGAATATAAAAGAAAGCTAACATGTATAGACAAAATAGAAGGTTATATAATAGGAGTTAGCTTCCTATTAACAAAGAGTAAACTTGCAATTTTTCAAGTTTACTTATCTTCTAACAAGAGAAAAAGTAGGTATCTGCAACAAATCTTGCAGAAGAAAATTCATGAAAAACAGAAAAAAGACTTTGAAGTAATTGTTATGGGAGACTTTCATGCTATAATTGATTCTATAATAGATCAGTTCCCTATTAATAACAAGATATATACCAGATACAAAGAGCTAAAATTAGGTTATTTAACTTTTTAGAGAACTAGAATTTTATATATGTTCAAAGGCTTTGAAAGAAAGAAGGCAACAGTACTTTTATATGATCAAACAAGTTAGTTTATAGTAGAATTAACTATATCTGGACCACAGCTAAACTGAGTCTTAAAAACTTACAGGATTTTTATATTATAACAATAGAAACTTCAATCAATAGTAACTATATGCTTATAATAGTTCATTTAACAATTGATAACTTGCTTAAAAAAAAAAGCAGGAACCATAAAGAATTAAAGATATTAAAATCCCAGATATTGCTAACTCTAGTGAAAAAAGTTTAGAACTTGAATAGATATTACTTTTTCTAATCTTAAAGATCAAATATATATAGAGCTCTCAAGTAACTTTAATGTATTACAAATACTGGATAAGACCTGGCACCTGTTAGAATCTACTATTATTAGAAGAGTTTTTAAGACTCTAAAAACAAAAAAAGTATATTTCAACTTCAAAAGAAAATTCAAAATTGAGAGCACTATTTCTAAATATGACTTTAATATATATAGAGAAACTAATATCTATTAAAAAAAGTTTAAGCAATATAGAAACCTACTATTAAAAAAGATATTTCAACAGTGATCAATAGGCTTTATACCTTAAGTAATAATGTATTTACCCAAGACTTATTACCTTCTCAAAATATAACTGATGTTGAAATATAGCTAAAACAAATTGTCAAAATAGAATTGATCTTATGTATAATTTGTAAAAAAAAGAAAAGTCTCTATATAAAAAATTAATTAAATATGTTCTTAAAATCAGATATAAGGGTTTTAAAAGCAATAAAAAATAAATGCTAAACTGAATTTTCAATAAAAATGATTCAAGATAGTAATTGACAGACTTCTAATACAAAACTGTAAGGATTCAACATATACAGTATAGCTATAAACCTATAAATTATTAATTAGCAAGTCAAGACCTATTACCAAAAAGCTTTCAAAAAAAGAAAATCCAACTTCAAAGATCTAGATTTCGATTGAAAAACAGAATATCAGCCCAAAGAATGGATGAAACCAGAATAGTATCTCCCTATAAAAGAAAAAATTTCAATAAAAGAACTTGATAAAATACTAAGAAATCTTTTTAACAAAAAGATATCTAGTCCATTATAGATCAATTATAAAATACTAAAGAATTTAAGTCAAAAAAAAAAAGTTATATTAGTACAGTTTTTTAATGTGATTCTTGAAAATGATCAAATATTCAAGAAATAGAAAAGCAGTAATATATATCTAATACTCAAGCCTAAACCATAACACTGTGAGCTTGAAAATACTAGACCAATTTTATTATTAGAAAAAGCAAAACTTTGCTTTACCAAAATAGTAAATAAACACTTGACAACTATTTTTACAAAGTATAATATCTTGTAAGGATCAAACTTTGCTAATCTATAGAAAGAGAGTACTACTAAATCTATTCAACTTCTGAACAGTATATGGAAAGAGACTAAAGAAAAAAGAAAAGAATTATGGATTTTCTTTCAAGACATGGCAAAAGCCTATAACACAATTAGTTTTAAAATATTGAAAAAGGCAATGTCAAGAATTCAAATTCTATTAGTAACAAGACAACTGCTTATCAATTTTTTTAAGAACAGAGAATGTCATACTATTATCTCTACTGGACTTTCTGATTCATTTATAGTAGGGGATAGTATTGATCAAAAGAAAACAATATCTCTATTACTTTGATGAATTTTCTATAATCCATTGATCTGAAAAATTTAAAATAAATAGAATTATGGATATACTATAGAAGAAGAATAGATACCTAACTTCCAGACACTAGAAATTAAAAAAAAACTATCTATAAACAAGCAGACATTGCATATATGGATGATACAACCTGGATGTCTAAATCTAAGCAAGACATAGAGAATATTTTTTAAGATGCCAGAAAATTTTATATAGCAAATGATTCACAGATTAATAGCAAGAAATCAATTTTGCTCACAATAAATCAGAATAAACTAGAAACTAGGATGGGTTTATGCTGATACTGCTAAAACAAAAGTAAAAGAAATGAGTAAAGATAATTAGGCATAATTTCTAGAAGTTTGATTTGGAAGAAGACATAATAACAAGAATACAATTAACTTACTAAAAGTTGAGATTAGATCTATAAATCTAATGATCAGTAAAAAAGCTATAACTGAGAAACATACCAAATATATTATCAATAGAGTTCTGATTTCTCAAATAGAATACTATATACAGTATACATATATTAGAAAAAAAATATGCCATGAGCTTATAGTAATGTATAGAAAAACTTTCAAGAACAAAGCTCTTATCTATAGTATAATGCCAAATAGTTGTATTTATAATAAGAAGATATTAAACCTCAATAGTATATGGGAAATTCAACTTGAAAGTCATATAACCTTTTTTTTCTATCAACTGAACAATTCCAAAAATCCAAGAATAGCAATGATTATCTGTTTCAAACAGAATCAGTTGAAATACTGGAAGCCTAAAAATATTTTAGAACATTCAATAGAAACTACTTTCTTTGAAAATGATAACTTTACTACTATCACTTTGACCCTGGTCAACAAACTTCAAATCATATATCAAAGTTAAAGATGGAAAGATCTTTTTCAAGTCAAGGGTGATTTACTTTCTATTAAATCAATTCTTAAGGAATGTGACTATAAAAAAGCTATAGTATCCCTTAAGAAATACAATATAATGTTCTTGAATCAATTAATTAATTCAACTACAAAACAATTAAAGAATAGAAAGCAGTTCAAATATTTTTTGAAAATAGAAAAAATCATATTCTCAAATATATAAGCAAATTATTTCTCAGGTCACAGAAAAACAGGACTTGCATAAAAGCTCACTTAAAAATTTAGATTGATACAATTATGAAATCTGAAAGGAATAATTATTAAATACACTGGACAAAAAAAAGATTTACTGGAGAATTACTATCAATATATAAAGAAATATGATAGAAAAAATCAAGAAAGCTCAAGTAAATATAATCTTTACTTCATATCAGCTCAATTATAATTATACTAATAATTTGATCCTATGTCATCCAGATCTATTTAAACTAATGACAATAGTTTTATCTTTGGAAATATATCTTCTGCCTCAAATTAACAAGTCTAAAAATACATAGATAAGAAAATTACTAATACTTTCTGGTAACTCAATAGATTGGATATCTAATAACTCAAAATAATACAAACCTGATACATGGAATATAGTAACAATATATAAAGAAGTAGTGATAGAGAACTGGTATATTTCATTAATAGAGCAAGCTATTCACTCAATATAACATATTAGAGAATTTACTAATGCTTTTAGATTTAATTAAAATAATGTATATAAAAACTTTACTTTATATATTGATGGGTTCTTTAAGAAAAAAACTGAAAATATTAAAACAGAGTGCCAGATAGATTTCACTTGAATTCAAACCCAAGACAATATTATTATCAACCAATTCTCAATAAAAGAACTGCTATGACCTTTAGTAACAAGAATGAAAATACTAGTAATATTAATAATACTCTATACTCTATCTTAAGATACTAATGTTACTATCTTTACAGATTGCAAAGTAGCTATTAGAATATGAAATACTATATAGTTACAATCACTTATATTATTAAAACTCTTTCCACAAACTCCGCTGATCCTAAATTTCCTTAAAAAAATTTCCTTTTTCGGTAATTTTCTTGGAAAACCCAGAAGCCAGCCTCAGAAACAAGAGAAAACTCAACAAGCA
>CAJVPT010004815.1:0-12954 GCA_910592055.1 Acaulospora colombiana | reverse complement strand
TAGAATGTTCAGCCTATAAAGATCAGCTACAAAAGGCATAGAACAAAGGAGTAGATAGAATCATTAAAGACTTTAAAGAGCTATTGTGGGAAAGAAAGAGAGAGACTGAAAAAAAAAATTCCAGGCTAAGTATTGATGACTGTGAAGAATTAGGAGAGTTTGACAAGTGAATCACTAAAATAGTGGGATAGACTTTTGGAACAAGTCAGAATATACTAAGTTTCTGTACTGACCTTATAAGAAATAACCTTATCCTAGAAGTGGTAGATCTAAAATGTCAAGAAAAACACATAGGAAGAATAGCAAGAAAGTGAATATTGAAAATACAAAAAAGAGTCTGCAACCAAATTCAAAAAGAAATCTGGAACAAAAGATGTGAAAAGATAATCGAATGGGAACGAACACAAGGAATCAGAAATGAAAACAAAACTAAAAGACCTCCTTGTCTTTCAGGCCAGAAAACTACACTCCAGAAGAAAAGAAATCCATTATCTGAAGAAGGAAACCTTGAAAATGAAAGCCTCCGAGAAATTCTAATAAGAGGAGTAGAGTATGAAATGAAATGGTTGGGTTTTAAGCTCTGTTAGAACCACATAGAGTAATCTGCAGTAGAGACCTGTAGACAATGAAGTTAACAGTTGTAAGGGTCTTTATCTGAACTGCTAATGGAGCAATAAATCATTCCTGAAGTTGCACTTAGAGTTTTAATAATACTTAAAATAGAGACAAATAAGTTAGGTAGAGACTTAGCTTTAGCGATATATTTTGAATATAAAGTATATATAAGTTTACATATCTAGCCTGACAGAGGGTTTAAAAAAATATATATATTTTTTTATTTTTTCTATAATATATAATGTCCTATAATTGCTTGACTTCCAAATTAATTATTAATAATATCTTTTTAATCAATCAGTATTTACTATCCTTTTAAGTATTTTGTCCTTCTTGCTCCTTAGTTTGTATACTTCTAATGTAATAATATTATAAATATAATATAGTTCAATTTATTTTTCCCTAAATTTATTACTATATACATTTGCTTTTATTAATTTATATAATAAAACTTTGTCTTCTGCTATATATTGAATTTTTGAACTTTGATTTGCGAATCATGATATTTCTTTTGTTTGTTCTATGCTTTTTCAATATTTTATTATACATTAAGTCTTAAATTACTAATATTATTAATAATAAATTCAATATATTACTATAGTTATTAATTTAACATATCACTAAATTCCTATTTGCTATTTTAAAAATCAATAGATAACCTTGCTTCATGACTATGAAGTAGCTTGAATAATGAATATGTGATATTATAATTTTGAATAGAGTAATAGATAAATAGTGCTGAGTCTAGAAAAGTACTCTATATATTATCATAATCATTTATATATTTAGCCAAAAAGTTATAAAGAGTTTTATTGAATCATTCAGTTAATTCATTGATTTATAAATAGTAAACAGCTAAAAGTTAGTGATAAATAGTCATTAATTTGTATAAAGTATTTATCAACTCATTAACAAATAATGTTTCTTAATTAGATAGAAGAACTTTAAAATATTCATATTGATATATAATATCATCATATATAAACTTAACAATAGTGGTAGCTTTAGTATCCTTGAAAACTTTTGCTTCAAGTCACTTGGTAAGATATTTAGTGGCTACAACAATATATTAATTACTTTGAAAGATTATTGATAAAAATCCAATAATATCAATTTCTATGCAGTCAAAAGGTTATTCAACAGATATAAAGTAAGGTTTTTTATATGGTGTAGAGGCTTCTTGTTACTGACAAATATTATAATCTTGGATGTATTCAGCAATGGTTTTGTACTAATTAGGTCAATAATATCAACTTCTTGCTTGTTTATAGATTGTTTTAATTTCAAAATATCTAGTAAGAATATTTCTATAAAGATTGTGTAAGATAGATTTCAATTTAGTTGTCTTAATAACTTTGAGTGATTACAGTAAATTTTTAATATTGCATTAAAATAATGTATAGTATTGTGTAAGATAATATATTACTAGTTTTTTAAAAGAAATTATTTTCTTTGCCATTAAGTCTAGAGATAGTTTTTTAGTAGAGAGAGATATATATAGTTGCTGATAGGTTTCCAAATCTATGATTAAGATGTTAAAATTGAAGAGAGTCTTGATAATATATTGGCATTTTGATACTTCCTGCCTTTCCGGTATTAAATTTTAAAGGAATAATTTATAATAGTAAATATCTATTATATTGTCTTTTTATTTGGAGTAAAGTTATTAATCATCTATTGAAGAGCTGAGTAGTCAATAATAAGAGTAAATTCCTGAAAATAGATATAAAAACAAAAGTATTTCATGGTCCAGACATTAGCAAGACATTCAATTTTAGTGATAAAGTAATTAAGTTCAGATTCAACAAGACTTAAACTTGTATAGACTTTCATATGTTCATTTTCTTATTCATTTAATTGAGCTAGAACAGCCCCTAGTTTTTTGTAAAAAACATCAGTATATAAGAGAAAAGGCTTAAAAAAATCTGGGTAAGATAAAATTGATATAGTAATTAATTTTTCCTTAAGTTTCTCAAATGCTAATTGACATTTTTCATTTCAAAGATATAGTATATTTTTTTTTTAAAGTTTGTTCATTGATTTAGCTATAGTGACAAAGTTTGATATGAAGTGGTGATAATAAGATACTAGTCTAATAAATTCCCTTAGTTCGATAGTATTAAATTGATATAGCAAAGTTTTTTATCTTTACTACTTTGGCTAGATCTGATTGAATCCATGTTGATTAATGATATGTTTCAAAAATGCAAGTTTTCTTTTACAAAATTGGTATTTTTTCAAGATAAGCTTGAGATTAACTTGTTTAAACTTTTCAAAAACTTCCTTTAAATATTGTAAGTACTTCTCAAATATTGCAGAATATATATTGATATCATGTCATTCAAGAATACTAATATATATTTTTTCTGATATTATTGAAAATATGATTCATAAGTTATTGAAAAGTAGCTGATGCATTAATTAATTCAAAAGGCATAATAATGAATCAAAAGTTCTTTGTTTGATGATAAAAGTAGTTTTTTCTTATCCATTGGATCCATTTCAACTTGTAATATTCACTAGTCATATTCAAAGAAGTAAATAATTAAGTTTTTTCTAACAAGTTAAGAATTTAATCAATCCTAAGTAGTTGATAAGTATTTTTTTATTAACTTTATTATGCTTTCAATAGTCAATACAGAACCTTGTTTAATCATTTTTCTTTTTAATCAATATAATTGGAGAAGTTCAAGAGCTATAAGATAGTTGAATAATTCCTTGAGTCAATATGTATTCAATTTTCTTTTTTACAAATTCATGTTCAATAGAAGATATCCTATAAGATCACTATTTATTGATAGGATATTTTCAGTAATAATATAATAGGTGATCAAGTCAGTGCATCCAACAAGTAAGTTATCAGTTGCAATTACAGTATATCCTGATATTATTTTAACAAATGGTTGAATTGATTTTGTTATTCTTTAGTTAAATCAGGTAATTTGTCTTGCTTCTTTTTATAATCTACATTTAAGTATTGAATAAGTTTCCAATTCTTGGCTTTGAGTTGACAAGTGATACAAATATTAGATTTTTACTCCAAGTAATGATCATATCAATAGATTGTTTTTGATTCTTTTTATCTCTTTTGCAAAGATTTAGAAGTCAAGAAATATTGTTGCATGGATTTAAATTCTTGAATATAAGTTATTGATTTCTCATGCTATCCAATGAAGATTGTTGATTTATTAATTTCTACTAATAGTTGTTTATTAGAGTTCACCTAAAGTAATAGTAAGTTTATCCTTATTCAAAGTTTTTTCATATTTTATTTTATCAGTTAAATTATTGATTTCCTTTCTCTTTTCCTTATCCAAAGGTTCAATTTCTATAGGCCTTCCATTATTATTAAATTTTGGTTTTTCCCAATATGTGACCTTGCATCAAATACTTTTATTTAAATAATTTAAGTCCATGGTTTGATAATCATAATTGATAATAGCCTTGGTTTTTGTAATTCAGTTATTTTTTACAATGACTGTATATTGAATTGATTCAAACATATTCACAGTGACAGGTATAATAATTCCTTTAATAGTGATTGGCAAATCCTTTACCTTACCCAATGATCATTTTTTTTCTTTATTTATATCCACAAGATTAATAGAAGAGAGTTTATGATAATGTATCCCAAAGAGTCTAAAAATGGTTTAGAAATAATATTACTTATTGATCTAGTATCAATAATTAAATAAATAAAATAGTCATCAATTTTTGTATTATAATATAATGCTTCCACAGTTTTAGGATTGATTTGTTCAGTTTATTCAGATATAAGAGATATTGATGTAGAGGGATTTGAAAGTATAAAGGATTCCTGACACTCCTTAGATCTCCTTAATATTTTATATGCTGATTTATAAGATTTATTGTTTCAGCAAAATCTTGTATAGAGAGATTTAACTATTAATTGTGATTATTAGATTAGTTACTAGAAGATAATTGATTACTGCTAAATCCATTTTCATTTACTAAATTGTTAATATTTCTTTTAAAATATTGGTTGGCTAAGTGCTAGATTAATTACAAATAAAACATATTCTTCTATTATTGTTATTATTGAACTGATTATTATTATTATTATTATTATTATTATTTTAGGATCTCCTAAAATTATTGCTATTGTTTCTATTGTTGCTATTTTTACTATTGTAATATAACCTACAGTCATATTACAAGTGTTCGACTTTCCACAATTGTTGCAGGTACGAGTTTTCCTTTGATTTTTTCCCCTATTATTGCTATTAATATTACTATTATCTTTATATCTTCTATTAGTTGAAGTGACCAATTGTTGAAATCCTTAAGAGAGTTGAATAATTGTCATTTTAATGTCCTTGAGCTTATTAGCATCCTGATTCAAATAGTTGCATCTCTAAAATAGATACTTAAAGTAAAATTTCTCAAATAGGCTGATTCAGTAGCATAAATATAGTTGATAGCTTCAGCCATGTTAAAAGAACAAGAAATTTTAACCGATTTCCTCAATTTATCCCTTAATCTATTGATGAATTGCCTAGTTTTATTCTTAAAAGGGTTGTTGTTATTAGGATTAATATACTTGTAAAGAAGAGTGATTGTATTTAGATATTTATCCACAGTTTCTCCTAGTTTTTATATTTACTGTCTTAATTAATTTATCTATCTTGATTTATGATGAGTAGTACATCAAGTTATATAGAATTGATATACAAAAGATTCAACTGAATATTCTGCATTGTCCCAATAGTTAATTTAGTCATCTATAAAAGACCATCAAGTATGTGCAATTTTTTTAAGGTAAAAAGGAAGTATTTTAAATTTATACTGTTTAGTAATACAATTTGCTTTGTATACTTTATCAAATTCATTAAGTCAAATAAAAGAATTTTGTTCCTCTTCTTTGAAGATTAGTATGTCCACTAATTTTGTTTCTCTTTGATTATTGTTCCTTAGTACATTTATTTCAGAAATTGATTCAAAAAGTTGTTGAAATATATTGATGAAATTTTGATTATTATTTTGCTTATAATCATATATAGGTTGGTTTTATCACTCCTTCCTTTGCTTATTCATTTGCCTTTGACCTGGTTTATTTTTGCATAGTAATAGTTATTGCTTATTCTCCCTATTGTTCTAATAATTGTCATTGTGCTCTTTCTATCCATTGCTTTTCTTATCATCATTTTGCCTTGTGAAAAATATCTATTCTAAGATTGATTCAAATTGTAAGGATGGTCTACTTAATTGCAAAGATTCTGAAAAATATTATTCATTGGTAAATATAAGTTAATAGAGAAGAATGGATTGTATTATATTGGTTGTAATAAGAAGTATCCAAAGAGTAGATTGAAAAAGAAGAGAATAGAGTTTCAAGAAAGTATTCAGGATAAGTAACTACAAAATCTAATAATAGTTTTGGAATCTAGTTATTAAATTTGTTATTTATTCAAGTATTCTTTTAAGAAATATTAATTCTATCCCAAATGTCTTTTTTGAATAGCAAGGTTCTATTATTGTTATCAAAATATGATCAAATTTATATTTGACTAGTGTGTCTAAGTGAAATTGCTTTTAAACGAACAATTCCTAAAGAAAAAATCAAGAAGTAATTTATAATAATTAAAGAAATATTTAAAAATGGATTTATCAAAAATCCTTTAAACAATATTATGTGATTTGCGGGTCAATAGTGCAGTGGATGCACTCCCAGGTCACTATTCATGAGTTACCAGTTCAACTCCACTCAAGAATGGTATTCACAATAATAGGTTACATTGTACAGAATACATGTTTATCAATCACATGTGTTCCTGCACACATCTAACCTATTACAAATCACTATTCGATCATGGTGTTAAAAATAGGTCATACAGGTCTTAAGTCAGTTTTAGTACTAGGACAAATGAAGTTATGACATCCATGCTGCCTGGAATATGTGAAGCTACCCTAAGAATGCCAGGAATAACAATGATTGCCTCAAGATCCTATTAGCCTAATGAAGAATCTACCTCTTCTCAAATTACCATACTCATAGGAGATATTGGGAGACTTCGATCATCTGTACTAGCCACAAAAGTTACCAGAGGGATGGAGCTGGGTTGGTCTCAGATTGTGAGAAAGTGCAGTACTCATGATGGAAACCATAGGGGCAGATGCGTTTAGAAGAGGCCTGTTGATCTTGTTTGATCAAGGAAAACCCCTGTAGGCCATCTTTGAAAAGTGGTTAAGAATGATCATTGAAAGACTCAGGTTACTGCAAGACATACCAATGATCGCTGGGGCTCTGCATTAGACTGCATGAAGATTGAAGCATCAAATGACCTAGCCTTTGAAGAAAAACTGAACATGGCAAGTACATTATACAAGACTCGAACACACCCCTACTATAAAAAAGAACCAATCACATCTAAGGAACACACAACAAAATATCCCATGAATTAATAAATGGTAGTCCCTAGTGGATTCTTGGAACACTAGGTGCCCGGGCACAGCAGGGCAGTTGACAAAATGATATCCACTCAGAAATGGGTAAAATCAGGTTATATTGAGTTTGGGTAGTATAGTTAAAAATAATTATAAGTATAACCTCTTGTACTCTAATAGCTATACCTCTCATATATATTTAATAAAAGCTCAGTCAGTATGACTAATTAAAAAAAAAATAAATAAACAATATTACAATGTTTCACAAAAAATATGGTTTGCTTAGAACACAAGTTTATTAATAAATCAAAAAAGCTAGAACAATTCCTTTGATTTTAAAATCAGAAGAAGATATTCAATTTTCCAAAAAGCCAATAATATTTTGTTTCTTTACTTTCTTGAATGAATTTTCTAGTTAATAAAATTATTACCTATAGATTATTATTGTAGATCATTCTGTTTGCAGTTAAAAACTGGACCATTTAGCTCTATGAAAAATCCAATCTTTAATAATTTCTATATACTTCTTTTCCTCTTTTCTTTTAAAAGCTTCTTGCTCCAGATCTTTTAAAGATGTTAAAGATTCTTTTTGCTTTCATATAGTTTGTATATTGGATCTATATCCAGGTCTTTTAAATCTTTTATTTTTTTTTTAATAATATTTTGCTTCTTTTTTTACTTTTTATTACTTAAATACAATGGCTGTTTGAGATATTCTTCTTGAAGTTTTTTTCATTTTATAACAAAGCTTATTAATTATACTCTATATGAATATTAGGGAAATTTTGAGTCATATATTGAGATAATTCTTCAAGAAAATAGTTTCATTTTCTTCTATATATCTACAAATAATATTGAAAAGACTTCTATCAGATTGTTTAACCATTTACTTGTTAATTATCAGTTGTAGGGTAAACTTCATTCTTATCTTTAATTTCTTTACTAATATAGTGATTGATCATTTTTTTTTCTATTATATATCTTCTCTAGCTTCTTTGATAACTAGATATTTAAAAAGGTGTTCTAATATCTTTTCTTGAAATTCATATATTGGGCAAGTCCTTATAGTGGAAATATCTGGTTTTCTTTTCTTGAGTATCTGTAACACTGGAAGTTTATTATAAATTAAGTTAGTCAAAAAGCTTTTGTCTTTATTAACTTTGAAGAAGGTATTGAAAGTATTGGATGGATTGAACTGATTCCAGAAGGTTAATCAATATATAATTTTGTCATTTAGAATCTATAGCTCTTAGATTCTTTTCTGTGTTATTTAGTCATCCCCAATTCTTTTCCTGTCAAATGTTTTGATAAATTCTCTAATACTGATCTTTATTATATATTTATTTTATGTAGCTATTGTAAAGACTTTTTCTTAAAGATAAGTCTCTAAAGAAGAAGGCAGGGACAAAAATCAAATGTTTCTCACTAGGTAACATTAAAATTTTTAAATTAATAATCATAAAAAAACTATACACAATTGTTCTCTATTATCTAAATTATTGATTTATAGTATTTTTTGACTTTTGTCTCTATTAAAATAAAGAGCTATAAATTTTGTCTCTCAAAAAGAAATATAAGTGATCTGTAAAATTTTATATACTAAATACTTTAAGGACCCATCATTATTTTTTCTAACTTCAATAGTTGATTTCAGATTATCAGATTCTTATATTTAGCTTATTTAGCAAGTATATTTATCTAATTATTGAACTTGTTAATCCTATAAGCCTTGACCTTCATAATTTCCAAGATAAGATCTTTCTTTTTTTATTAGATCTTTGATATTACTACATATTAATTAGTTGATAATTTTTGTCCATCTCTTTATTGATATCTTTATTTGTAAAAAAATGAAATTCTATATCTTAACTGCAATATTACAATTAGAGAAAATTAAAACTATTGTGTTTTGAGGAGCTGTATATAGTGCAGTAAGAATAGTTAATGTTTTTGTTCTAAGTTCTGATGATTATGTTGATATCTCTACTAAAAATTGTTTTTCAACTTTGTCATTTTTTATTAGAATTCAAGTAAAATCTATTTTAAGTTTACTATCCTTTGTTTATTTTTTATAAGTTATCTGTATAAAAATAAACTGATTAGCCATACTTCTTTTATTGTATTGCAAATATTTATAAGTTTATTTATATATTTATCTGATTGGATAGCTTGTCTTAGTAGTCTAGCTTTTCAGTTTTCTATCTAAATTTTCATTTCTATAGATTTAAAAATAAGTAAAGTTAAAATTTGTTGTCTTGTAATTGTTTACCAGTCTATAGAGTTGCCTAACAAAAATACTTGTTTTTCTTTTTTTTAGATTTTCATATCTATTTAATTGTGGAAGAAGACAGGTTTGTGATAAAACTACTTTTAATATTTGAGATGATCTATTTAATTGAAATAAAGTATAGTTTCTAGTAAGATTATACTGTATAATAATTGATATGAAATAAACTGGATTTTATTGTTTGAAAATGACATTTTTCTTAAAATATTAATTAAAAAGCAAGAATGGATTGTCCAATATATTTTCTTTTATATAGATATGCTAGAAATATTTCAGTTCGCATGCTGTAACCTGTTTAGTCTAGTCTATATAATGATTTTTTTAAGAGATCTGAATTCTTTATCACTTTTTTGTAGATCTTTTTGTATCAAGAGGGAATTGGTTCTTTGCATTTGCTAAAGAGAATCTAGATTGCTTTTTATTTCTTAAGTATCATTGTGATTGTATTAATAATTTGATCTAGGAATATAATTTTATGCTTATATAATAATAAAAGGTTTTCTTATATTTTTTATTATTTTACAATATTGATTTGATAAATAGAATACTTCCTTCAAATTAAAGGTTTTATTTTACATTCAATTTTGAAAAGTAATCTGTAGATCTTTGATCAAGGCCAATGTTGCAGCTACCAAATTGCCTTTAATCAGCTTGTATAAATCCACAGAATTATTAAAAATATTCCTAGATTCCAATTTTTGATTTGACTTTGTTTCAATCGGATTATAGTGATCTTATTAGAGGTCTCACTATTGATAAATTGGCAGAATAATACTAATATAGCTTTCCAACTATATTTATCAAATACTTTTAAGGTCTTTGGTCAGGGTCAATGTTGCAACTGTCAAATTGCTTTTGATTAGCTTGTATAAGTTCATGGAAATATTAAAAATATTTCTAGATTCCTAGCCTTTGATTTGGCTTTGTTTCAATCAGATTATAGTGACCTTACTAGAGACCTCACTATTGCTAAGTTGACAGAATAGTGCTAATATATAGCTTTTTAACTATATTTTTTAAATACTTTTAAAACTATATATTTCTTTATTATAGATATAACTATTCAGGATTTTTTTACAAATTAAGGCTTTGTTTTTAAAAATCTTTTAGAATATAGTTATTAGGTTATTATATATTTTCTTATTAAGATACATACTATATATTATATTCTATATTCAATTATTGATATAAAGACTTTATTGATAATATATCAAGTATGTTTTTTTGTCAATTTCTTCTTAGCTATTGCCTGAACTACTATTCTAATTTCTGATTTTATTAAACTAATCATATTCCAATTCTTCTGTTTTGATCTAAACCAGATACTAAGGAATCTAATCTAATCCTTTTTGTTGATCTTGTGAATTATGATATTTTTTATCCTAGCTTGAACTATTTCAAGGTCTTAAAGATTTCAATTAATGGTAAGAAGAATTGACTTTGTCACATTAATTTGTGAGTCATTTATTATATAGAACTTTTTTATTTTTTTTAAATATTTTTCAAGTCATTCTTTGATTTAACAATTCAAGTTGTATCATCCATATAGATGATTATTGCTTGCTTTAGAGAGGGTTTGACCTTTTTCTCGTGGTTATAAAAATTTTGTGACTATTTTTCTTCTATAGTATAACCTAGTTTGGTATTATTTTAGATTTTATATAATTATAGATTATAGAAAATTCTCCTTAACAGTAAGGAGATTGTTTCTTCTTGATTTATATTATATTCTATAACTATTTAATTAGAGAGTCTGTTGTGAAAAATAATGTTACAACTTCTATCTTTAAAGAAATCAATTATAATCTTCTTAATAGTTATTGGGATTTAAATCAGATCTATAACTTTTTCAAATATAAAGAGAGATATTATGTTTATACCTTAGTAGTATTTTGAAAAAAAATTCATAGTTTATTTTTCTTTTTTTTAACTTTTTTATAAATTTTTATCTATAATATAATATTATGTCAAAAATTTTTGAATGTTTTTTAATTATATATATACTTATAAATATATAAATAAAATAAAAAAAAGATAAAAACTAAATTAAGACTCTTTCAACTGATCCTCTAACTATACATAAAAAAAATGTTTGCAAAAAGTTTTATATTTTCTTACTAATAAAGTCTTTATACTTTCATTAAAACAACTTGAAACTTGTTTTCATTTATCTCTTCTATTCTCCCCTACTTATTTATAAACTCTTTTGAATAAAAACTTGAGCCTCTAGTGGCCTGAAAAGACTCAAGTATGTATTTCCTTTATTAAAGGCAAGAAGGTTCTAGGAAGTAGAAGAACTAACAAGTGAAGTGTTACCTTATAGTACTGGAAGTGACAAGAAATAAAGGTTTTGTTGACAGAAGAAGGTTTATTTTTCACCTTTTTACATACTGTTTTATATTCTCTTAAAGTGCTTACTGTTTTTCACGATTTACTTGGAAGATTTTGCCTATCTCAGTTTGACCCTGAATTTCTGATAGCACAATGTTATCTGGCATCTGATTTGTTAATATGAAACATGTTAATAGCTGAATGTAAACAAGCTTCTATTGGTCACTACACATGTTTTGATGATATTATTGATAATTAAAAGAGAAATCAAGGATATGAACTTCTTTACTCCTTCAAATGAAGTTTAACTGAAACAAAGAAATCATAAGGCTATTATATTAGGATGGGTACTAAATTTCCCAAATGATAAAAAGGTGGTTATTTGTTCAAGCTGAGACCTTTAACTTCTTATTATTTCAGTTAGGTAAAATACGTGAAGGAAGTTATTTCCTTATTCTGATCAGTAGTGTTCATAATTTTGATCCAAATCTAATTAATTTGTGAATTGGATATGAATCAGATTGGATCAAATTTCAAAATTTTTAATCCAATTGGATTTGGATCGAATCGAATTTTAAATTTACAAAATTGTCAGATTCAAATTGAATTTGGATCAAATCTGATCAGATTCAAATCAAATTCGAATATAATTCAAATCAGATATGCACCAGTCTATCAATCCATATAAATTGTTATATAACTATTTAATTTCATTTAAACGAACTATCTAGAAAATTAAAATCGAACTATCTAAGAAATTAAAATAGTTTTTTTTTTTAAAAAAACAATATAAAAGACAAGCTAAAAAAATCCACTACTTTGCTCTTCTTGATAATTTTTTAACATTTCTTTGTAATATTATAGTTTTTTTGCTTAATTACTTTCATCATATCCTTTGCTAATTTATTTCTTTTAAAAATAGAATTGAAAAACTTATTTGATAGCATACAAATTGCATATGATGAAAGTAGCAATTTAACTAGTCATGACAATATCGATATTGAAACTTTTAATAAAACAATCCATCAGAATCAGCCTCAGTTACCTCAACAATTTCTAGAAGTAAATATGGGAACACTTAATAAGAAGTGCAAGTTTTAAAGAAGACAGAAAGGTTACTTGTAAATATTGCAGGATGATATATACTTGTAGTGGAGGCAGTACTTCTAATTTAATGAAACATCTTGAAAAAACTCATCCGACAAAATTAAATAGAATAATTAGCAACACTGAAATTACCAATTTTTTTAAAACGAAGGTAATTTCAAATAATTTTTAAATTTTTAAAAAAAATACCATTAATTTTTTGTATTTAT
>CAJVPT010004814.1:0-12954 GCA_910592055.1 Acaulospora colombiana | reverse complement strand
GTACATACTATACAGACTAGTTTAGTGAATATAATTAAAAATTTATAAAAAGCTCAATACTAAACTTAGCCTGTTTCGCTGTCGATGACTGTGTATTAATCATCTGGCCTTTAGCTGGGTCTGCCCCACTCACAGAGTGGTTAGTGGGTTCACCTAGAGACAACCGCAATAGGTTATCATTAATCTACATGTATATAGAAAATATATAGTTTGTATGAGATGATTGATGTGATGCCCAGGATTTTATTATCTAAGATATTAAGTTAATTCTTAATAAAAGTGCTCGCATCTAATACCAGTTGCAGTTTAAAAAAAAAAAAACAAAAATTGGTTGATTGAGTTTAAGTATATTTTCAAACTTATTTTAAATAAATTATCCTATTATAGTTAAGCTCAAAGTATAGTTCAAACTTATAAGCTATTTTAATATGAACTAATGTATAATTAAAATTTGCAAAATAATGAAAAATTAATATTCTTATAATAAAATTATACCAATATAACTATTTGATTTAAATTTTCAAATTAATTTAAATAATTATTAGAACTCAATCTAAAAGCACAACTTAAACTTATTACAATTATTTAATTTAAGTTGATAAAATGACAAAAGATTATTATATTATTATTATTATATATTGATTTAATTTGATTAAAGTTTTCTTAAAAAGTTATTTCAAAGAGCAGCTCAAAATTTTTTAATTATTTACACAATTTATAGGCAACAAATTTTGTCAAGAAATGTAAAAAAAAAACTTTAAGAAAAAGATTTGAAACAGTTTTTATGACAAAATAATAAATAAAAAAAAAAACCAGATATTATTGAAAAAAAAAAAAGAATCAAATGATGCAAAGATAGGTTGGATGTATAAATTGCACAAAACCATGAAAAATTTATATCATCTCCAGTAGAAAATTTGAATAAAGAAGATAGAAAAAGAGAGAAGAGAAAGAATTATACTAAAATATTAAAAAATAAGTTTGTCAAGATATCAAGTGATTTGATTTTTAAATTATAGACAAAACTTGGAATGATCTACAGTATAATGATCAATGGTTTTACTAACATATAATTAATCCAAATTAACAAAGAAGCAAAATAGCATCCCTAAGTCATATCTAAAGAAATACAGTATATTTTTTACAATAAATGAGTTACTGTAGCATGTGATAGTTACAAAAGTTTGTAGATATCTAGTATATATTAAAATATATAATTTGAATCCCTAAAATTGATAAATTAGTCTAACACTCCTACCATATAAGCTAGTTACTTTAATTTGCAGCGGGGTTTAAAAATTTTTTGTGTTAGGAAGAAAATGCAATCATGTCTAGGGAATTTATCTTGATTATCAACCAGGATCGGGTCTCCAAGTTAGGGAAACAATTTTCTAAGGGCTTTTTTATTAATTTGAATTTTTATTATATATTTGCATTAAATTACCATAACGGTATAAGCCCAACTAGGTCAAACCGGTTCAAGTTATTGGATAAAGTTATTTTGTTCCGTGCACCGTACACCGTAAAGAAATCGGATTTGATATTTAACAGGAATTCATCTCCTTTAAGAAAGAGCAGATGAACTTTATATTACGAACAAAATAGTTGCCCGAACATCACATGCACAGTTTCAAGCTTTTAACTTGATCCAACGCGACGGCTTTTCAGCGTGCAAATTTTATCAGCCTCGGGGCGCCTCAAATGAAAGAGGTGGAGCCTTCTGATATGCAGTAAGTGTATGCCATGCGTTTCGGCATAAGAATAGAGAAATTGCTATAATTTAATGATAATAAAATTGGGAGATTCTGTGAAGCCAGAAATTCGGAATTGACATACAAAGGGTAATGTGTGTATGAATAATGTATTTGACGAATGCCTTGAGATTGAAAAACGAAAAATTATTTAGAATAGTGGCAAAGTGGACATTTATCGCATTATTCATGAAGGATGATTAATATTAAAAAGGTACACGCTATTCTATAAAGCGTAATTTGAAACAGGTACAATTAAACAAAGTTTTATTACTCTTATAAAAAAATTATCATGACAAAAAATGCGTGAATTATTGGTCAAAAATGATTTTGTATTTACATAAACAACGTTGCACGCGATTCATGGTGACTCGAATGACGAGAAGCCAAACTGAAAAGCCAATTCTCGACTTGCGCCGAGGAACCTTTGTTCATTCGTCGCAAGTTATAACCGTCACTCCATTTTTTCCGATCTTCCGCGTAACGCCGCGAAACTTTGGACATAAAATTTTTGTGCCATTTTATTCTGCCTGACAACCATTCCACCAATTCAGCCTCATTATGTGATTGTCGATCCCACATCTCAATCATCGATTTCACTTCTTCTGCCCAGTAATATCGACGCACTGGAACAGAGAACACACCACCCCGGATCCATACGCAAGGTATCGTGTCAATGACGTCTATGGGAATCCGATTTGTTATTAGGATTTTTTCGTGTCTGTTGGGTGGAAGAATGTATCATTAAGCTGATAATTTGAAGTGAAAACTGACGCAAGATCGGGTCAAGTCATTTTCAAAACATACGTCACAGTTCTTTTAAGCAGGCACAAATCACAACATCTAATCCCAAATTCCCAGTATAGACTAGCACTACCTGGCTCGTTTGTTCCACAGAATTCGCATCTCTTATCAAAATTTGTAATTTTAATGTAACGTTCCTCATCCATTCCTTGTGGTGGTGGTAATTCTGGATAAGTTAGGAAGCTGGTCCTTGACTTGCGCCAGATGGCTTGCGAGACCCATGTTTTTGAGCAAAGATGGATGTGAAATTGTTTGCAGACCCTCGAAAGCGCGACAATATCGAGTGGAGCAAGGTACTCACAGATCTTTGCAAATATTTCTAAAGAAGCGGAGACTATCGGAGGCTGTTGCACCGAGAGTGAAAAGTAATTTTGAGAGTCTTGATGTGTCCGCACTGAGAGTTGATGAGTTGGCGGTGGGGAAGTATTTGGCGATAATTGTGGAGAAGAGCTTGACGGCGAAGACAAGTTATCGTGATCTTTTAGGTGAAGGAAGAACTCTGCGTCGGTAGCCCTCGGTGGAACCATTCTAACAATTTACACTTCGCTTCAAAATCGACAAGAGTTTTCTCATGAATCCCAGAAATTGCTATTTTATTATATACGGGTTCGATAATCGACAAAATTTCAAACAGCCGATCAACTCATTGAGATCCGAGTTTTCTACCGTAATGAGAAATTGAGAATTCAAAAACAAATAAGTCATGCTTTGGGGAACTATTTATTATAACAGGTGGTGATACCCTTTTCCTAAAATAAGCAGCATATGAAGTGATGTTAAAGTGATACGAGATTGAACACCCGATGGTAATAAGGCTTGACCTTCTGGTGGAAAGGCGGAACCATCAATCGGACGGTCGTCGACTACACAGAGACTCCGATGTTCAAAACTTCTCGAAAAAGATATTAAACAATATACGTTTTGCATCAATCGCGTATGCGGTTGAGATGATCGCAGCGCCTACATTATTTCTGATACATTCGACTCGTACCATACTTATTTTCCATATATGTGAGCAATTGAATTTTGCCTAAAAAGATTGGAAAAACATAATGATGCATTTCTCCTTTGTACATATGAATTGCCCTTTTCATTTACGATGGTATGCCTGTCCGCTGCATGTTCGTCTATATTTCTGATTTTTTTTTTTTTTTTACCACCTTGTCACAATAATCCGATAGATACTTTTGTTCGTAATTTCACCACAAGATCATTTCCTTTTGAAGAAACAAACATGATAAAGTGAAGACGCAATGATAAATAACAAATATCAAAGAAACTTGCGCCATTGTGAGGATTAACCTGTTGAGATCACTTTACTTCACATCCATTCTAAGCACGATCGTCAGTGTTGTAAGCCAACGTCCGAGGTAGAGATTGGAAAAGAAATAACGTGCATTGTATTCTTAGAGAACAATATCTATAATGTCCCCTCGCATTCCTCCCGAACTTTTTCCCCTATGAATTTTTACGATGAACATTGCCGCCCCCGCTGGTACTACGGAAAATCTCGCCGCCCCAAGAAGAAGAAGAAGAAAAGAAAAAAAAAAATCCAAATCTCTGGTCTTGCTTTAATGTTAGCCACGAGATCTGGTCCGTAATAATCCGTATGCTGTATGCTGTCTCTGTTCGAATTAGATAAGCCCTAAAGGTTCGGGTATACCCACGCAAAGCCGATCAATTGTTGTCCCATATCACCGCAATCACAAGATGTTTTGATAAGGAATAATTTTGGCTCATCCGATATGCGAGGCACAGGATTCTTTGTTTATCGTAGTACACTTATAAGCAAAAAAAAAGTCTGTAAATAAACAACAAACAATAGGTTTTTCGTATTTTGGATATATTAATCTATCGTGTTCGGGGGACATGTTCCATCGAATAGTGCACATATGTTTGGTCATGTACATAAAAAAAGCCTCAATGGGTTGTTGATTGAATCGACAAAACGTTTGTAACTCACGCGGTGGTTCCACTGCAAGAGACACATTGGTTTCTTCCGCTTTCAGACTTCAAGAAAGCTCGAGCAAAGCAGAATGTTACCAATGACATCGTAAATTCGAATTTCTTGGACTTGAGATTAGTTCCGGTTCCGAACTTGCACCAAGTTTCAGAAGTCATTCTGATGCGTTACGTGCATGCGATTTACCAGTTTACACGTAAGGAATATTTGAATAGCGTTACGTAATACGACTTTAACTGTTTATAGTATAGTAGATGTTAGGTAATGAATGAGATTGAATGCATCAATAAGTTCTGCGCATAAAACGAGAATCAAGAATTACTGTATACGGCATGTTGTGATTTAACCAAATTTGGTGTTCTTGTTAATCCACCAAAGAAACTAATAAAAATTTGTAAATTTGGTGAATTAATACGTGTATCATACAGTAGGTTATACGAATATTGCGACATTATTTTGAATTTACACATATAATCGATTTTTCTTATTGTACTAAAAAAAAAAAAAAGCCTCCAAAAGAAGATCCACTTTCGGTTTAACCTGGTCTCTCTTCTAGTACGCACTGCCTTTACCATAAATAAAATTATAATAATCGCCATTTAAGAAATGACTTTTAATATCGTGACCTTCATAATAGTTGATTCGTTTTCTTTTCGTTCGTTCAACAATAAAATCATCCTCAACATCATCAACTCTTCTTTTGGTGTGTTCCAGAGGGTCGAAACTTTGGTGACAAAATGATGTCGGGTTGTACAAGTTCCGCTGAAAATCATGGCACTCAAATGGCTCGGATGGTTCGGTAAGCATTTTTAAACAGTGGGAGCATAGAATTGCATGTAGGTGTCTATTAATTTCGTACTCCTATTTTTTTTTTTAAAAGGAATGATAACAATAGCGAATAAATAATTAAAAGGTTATCAGGTAAGTGGTTTGGTGGCAAAAGGAACGAGAGTTACCTTATTGCAAGAACCGTTATACCCCAATGCTCGCCTGTACTTTTCAAAATACAATGACAAGATTTTCAAATGAACCTCTGAGGTTTTCGAAAAATCGACTTCTCTATCTGACTTTCGAAACAAAATGGACAACTCGCTATTCTCCTGAACAGTTGTTTCCTGAACCAAGCTCTCTTGAAACAGAACGATCAATTCATTGTTCCGTTTGATCAAGGTCTCCAATTTCACTCTAGTATCAGTGTCGCCAACATCATCGGTCATTCCAGATAGTTTGGCATCTTTCATTGAATGCGGATTGAATAGCGACTCAAAGATGACGGAAAGGCATGCGCTGGTAAAATTGCCACCATTTCCATCGCTTATTCTGCGAGAGCTGCGACTATGATGGAAACCGAAAGGATACCAATTTTTACGGCTCAGATTAGAGGAACCGAAATTACCGCTGCCGAGGGTGTCTGCGTCACCGCAGATATGCCGACTACAAAAGTTTAAGATATTCAAATTGACGATCGCATATGGAGAGATTGAAGTGTTGGTAAAATGAAATCGAAGTGGATCCTTGATGGCCTTTTCATTCCGTATCGTAAAGAAAGAACCACGATTATGGGAGCCTTGGGATAAGTGGCAACGAAATTTTGCCATATCCTACAATTGAACAAGCTAATACGCCGTAAGGTATGTTTTAATATTACCAAAATTGCAAACTATGGTGAATCAACGTCATTTCATTTTTTTGGCTGACGGTCAATTAAATATGGTGTAATTCCAAAGACGAAGTGCGTGATTACAAATCTTCAAAAGTATGAACACGGTTACACCGAAAGGAAAAATTCAAAAGTTCTATATGTGGTTTTATTTGTTTGTTTTTTTTTTTTTTTTTTTTTTTTTTTTTTACTAATATCAACTTGACACTCACTCTAAACATGGAACAAACCAATTTTATTCAATTAAATATTTGCTACAAATCTATTTAAAAAAAAAAGTTAATAATCAGATATTATGTTTAAATGAGGTGATTTAGAGAATTGTTTTAATCAAGATTTTCTTATAACCAGTCAATACAAATTTCATGAATTGTTTTTGGCATATCGGTTGCTTTTTTATTTTTGTTTTTACTTTTTCCCTTACTTTATTTGCGAAGAAACAGAAACGTGATATATTGGTTGTGTATCTCCAATAAGTAAATAGATGATATTTATGTATTACGTGAAATGTTTTGTAGGTAAAAATCTTGACGGTCACCATGCTTCAAGGGCACCGCCAAGGTGTACTCGTGTAACTGGCGAGGCAACCTTTCAACTTACGCATTCACATCACTCAAAATTTCTTGAGAATGTGAATGCCTTGTGCGTTTCTTTATTCGGAGGATTTTCCATACAGAATTTTATAATAAATCATTGTTTTGAAAATGCATGTCATATACAATGTCGATATACGAGGAATAAGTTTGAATAATGCTGATCCACGCGAGGCGACATACAATTAGCTACTTGATGCGAAGAGAATTCCATGTTGTCATTTATGGTATTAGTAATGCCTATGAAAGTGTGATGAGTGCTTTTTTGTGGTCATTCGAATGAAAGTTTAAAATAAATTATCTAAAACACATTGAATTTAGACATCAACAAAAATCCTCTGAACTTAAGTAACGCGAATGCTCCATTCCAACTCTTATTATCCACAACCAACCATTGTATCTTGAAAACATTTCTTTAATGAAAACACACACAATCTTGTTATTCTAAATTACGATTGGAATACGTGAAATTAGAGGCAATGACGGAAGAAATAACGACCAACGAAGAACGACGTAGAACGGATAATTCCGCCGCAACACCAGTTCCACAACAAGAAACGCTAGAGAAAGAGTCCAATGGCAATGGGATAGCGGCAGAACAACAACCATTGGTGATGTCGAAACTGGATTTCGTATTACTGTTCCTCGGTTTGGTGCTTACCTGCTTCTTGGCCAGTTTAGATGGTAGGGTTACAATTTCTTTCTTCTTCTTAATCATTCTCGCCTCACATTCTGAGGTTGACACGATTTCACTTGATTAATAATTAGGTACAATTGTCAGTACTGCATTGCCTCGAATTGCCGGCGATTTAAATGCTATGGAAAAGTACAGTTTGGTATGTCCATCCTTCCGAACATACTTTGTCACCAACGACAGACGTATTTCGGGACATTCAATTTATTTGCTAACATGCCTCGATGTTAACCAACGAAACAATATCATCCTTTTTTTCTTGCTCAACACGTGCAGGTCGCGACGTCCTATCTGTTGACTTATGTAAGCCGTACTCCTAAATAACTTGTGTCCGAACTCTTTTCGCTGACAAACAATTTATTACTATCCTTAGAATGCTTTCCAACCTCTATATGGTAAACTTTCGGATATCTTCGGTCGACGGTCGACAATGACCTTTTCCATCTTGATCTTTTTGATCGGATCGACGGGAAGTGGTGTTGCGAGATCAATTGATGTGCTTATCCTATCCCGCGCTATACAGGGCGTTGGCGGAAGTGGGATGCTATCAATGGTTTTCATCACCATCAGCGATCTATTTCCGTTGGAAAAGAGGCTAAAATACCAGGCCATTATTTGGGCCGCGTTTGGTGTTTCATCGGTGGTCGGTCCAGTCTTGGGTGGAAGTTTCGTCGATCATCTAACCTGGCGTTGGGTCGTATGTATCTACGCTGTACGTGTTTGATCTAAGCCGCACTTCACCGACATCCATTCTTTTTCTCCTTCCAGTTTTTAATAAACCTTCCATTCGGAGTTATTGCAATGTTTTGCGTTTTGTTCTTCTTAAAGCTCCCTTTTTCCTACACCTCCCTTAAAACCAAGCTCCTGCGAATCGACTGGTTGGGTTCGATTCTCATCGTCTGCATCGTTATCACAATCCTTTTGCCCACATCGTGGGGTGGAAACACCTATCCGTGGGGATCAGCTCCTGTAATTTCCTTGTATTTGACCTCCGCATTTTTAACTGGATTATTCATTCTCGTTGAACATCGCTTTGCTATAGAACCACTCATGCCTGGTCGTATTCTTAATATGACTGTGGTGGCTGTTTATTTCACAAACTTCTTCACAGGTGTTGCCTTATTTTCAATTATTTTCTACGTCCCTGTTTTCTTCCAAGCTGTTCGCGGTAATTCAGCAACTACTTCCGGATTACAACTAATGCCTCTATTGTTGGGTCTCGTGATCTTCTCCATAGTTAATATCTTTTCCTCTTCAGTTATACGTGATTTAATTCTACATACTATATATAAAGTATATACGCAAAAAATTAATATCGTGCTTCTTGAAATCAAATAGATATCCAGTCTAACGGAATGCAAAACCCCGGGTGGCTACAAATTTTACATAGTATTTGGATGCATATTAGTGATTATAGGAATGGGTTTGCTGAGCACCTTCTCCGAGGACACATCACGCATAAAAGAAATATTTTATTTATTAATTCTCGGAATGGGTTTCGGATTTGAATTACAAATGTGTTTGATTGCAGCTCAGGGAGCCGTTCCTCAAGAGGGTATTCGTTTTTGCACCTATTTTCCATTTACGTAATGGCCAATTCTTAGAATCTTTTCTGATACTTACTGTAAGATCCTCCAAAACAGATATGGCGGTTGTGACTGCTCTCGCAGGTTTCTTCCAGTCAATAGGAGGTGCTATTGGTGTTTCGATCGCAAGTGCTCTACTTAATAATTATCTATTAAATCATGTTCTCAGCATTCCGGAAATCGCTCAAGCAAGTATATTTCTCCTTTGGCATTTACCTGCTATAAACATTTCCAATTGACAAAAAAAAAACCCCCAAAATTTCCAAAACAGCAACCTGGCGTACTCGACCTACTCAAGAACTCGATATCAGGGATTTCCTCGTTACCAGAGCCCATAAGGACGTCGGTAATACACCTATACGTGAATGGGTTGCGTCTGGTGTTCAGAACAGATATTGTATTTTCTGGCGTCGCCCTAGTGACTTGTCTGTTCATCAAGAAGCACAATAGGTGTCAAATGGTGGGCCAGAAAGAACACTTATATTTCGCCTAAATTCAATCAACGAAACTTTACGTATTGGCCTTTTTTGACCGCTTAGAAGAAATCCAATGGTGCGTAAAAGTCTAATATAAAAATTTAGGAATAAATAATATAATGATAAAAATAATTTTATTTTGAAGTATATACAGTATGGGTCAAAAGCCATTTTTCATTTTAATTTAATAACCGATAATTTAAATTATTTATAAATTTATAAATACTTTCTTTAGTATAGATTAATCGTGAACTATTTTATTAAATTTGATTCATTTATATATTTAAAATTTAAAAAAATTTTTTTTTCTTAATACGAATTTAAATGAAACCTATTTTAAATACTTGAAATCGTATGTTTTTTATTAATAAGAAAAAAAAAAGGCATGATTTATAATTAAAAAAAATCACATTCTGCTGATAATATCAAAAATTATCAAAAAACCTACAGTACATGCATAAATTTGTTATATAAGAAATCGGCATGATATTCTTTTATTGCTTGGTTCCTTATTGATTCCATTAATTTGATTAAAATAAATCAAGGAATTTCGTGATATTCTCTTTTTCCTCAATAATGTTAACTAGTAATTTCTATCTTTCTATATTATTTATGATAATTGAACACAAGTTTCTAATAACATTCAAACATAATAAATTCGCAAGACAATCAATGATTTGATTGATATTCTTCATAATTAATATTTGAGTAATCTTTTATTTACACTTCAAATTATTATTCTATTATAATTATTACCTGGTTTCTAATACATTACATATTTATTTTATAAAGACAAGTATAAAAAATTTAATATAGAAATTATTGTCTAATATCCTTTTTCTTTTTATAAAAATTATTTTAAGTGAAGATTTTTCATCGATTATTAAAAATTGTATAAATCAATTAAAAACTTTTTTATTAATGTTACAAAGTATTCTGAAATAAGAAAAACCTATCTAATTAATAAAAATAATATGGTTTCATTTGTTTTTTTAGATTTAATAAATCTGTGTTGTATACTGGATACTATTTATACAGTATATTTTATATGTTTTATAAATATTAATATAACTTATGAATTTATAATATACTGTAATGATGGCGCCCTTGAGTTATAATATATAATTTAGAGTTCAAATCTAGAAAAAAACAAATTTAAAATAATATAAAATTATAAATATTGATTTATATATTTTTTTCAATACTTGTTTTTTATTTTCTTAAAATAGAACTTAAAATAAAAGATTTTTCTAATTAATTCTAAACTTACTTAATTTAATTCAAACAAAAAATAATAAATAAAAAATATATATATTAGTTAAAAAAACTCTTTCTATTGATCTTTTTTTCTTTAAAATTTCCTTTTTTAATAATTTTCTTGAAAAAAAGAAGACAGCTTAAAAAACATTTTATTTTTTCAAAATCTAAGACTTGATAACAAACTATAACACTTAACTATTTCCCCAAAGATATTTTTATTAATCAACAGAAGTATAGACAGCATAGCATTATTTTAACTTTACTTTATATGAAAAAAAATATATTTATAAGCTGATTCACAGTAAGTTTAAGAAAGCCCAATATCATCTTCTCAAGTTTTTGGCCAGGTCAATGTTAGTTTACATCTTTCTAAATACTAGAAAGAACTTTATAAACAGTAGCTCTTATCAATAAATAAATAAAAACTCAAAGTTTATAAAGATTTAAAGAACATTAAAGGCCCTCAAAAACTAAATAGTAAAGTATTTTGATTTTATATATATCTAATTAAACAATAAATAAATTGTATGAATATGTATATATTAACTAGTATAGTATTAAAATAATACAACAAGGTTTATCAAAAGCCCACAAACAAAATAGATTATTCTATTATAATAATAAAATTCAATAACAAATCTAGTAAATAAGCAGAATCAAACAGAAAAGATCAATAACTTATCTAAGTAAATAAAAACCTAAATAAGATAACAAACAGTTAACTTTGTAAACCTTGTTAAATATAAATAAACAAAATAACAATTAATAATTTATTTTCTTTCATATATAACTAATATAACAAAAGAATAGAAAATTATATAAATTGTGAAAAAGTAAGAACTTTATATTCTTAATATAATAGTTAAAATAGTTAAAAAATATGACTAGAAGAATGAAACATAGGCTATTCAAATTATTTTTGATACTTTCATCATACAAAATAAGTTTAAGTAAATATTAAAATTAGTAGGATACATGATACTTGATAATATTCTGACAAAAATTTTAAATATAAATCCATCTATATTCATTAAAGCTGAGGTTTTCAAACAGTATATTCTATAATTATAAATAAAAGATCAAAAAAAAGAAAAAGATCTTATAACATTCTTCTTGAAAAAAAAAGTCAAATGTATTTGAAAACAAAATACTTTGAAAAAGGGATTCTTTTTCTACACTTTTGAAACTTTTCAGATTAAAAATAAATTTATAAATTTTATAATAAGAAATCCAACCTTAAATAAAAACATCTTTTCAAATAAAGATATGAAAGTTTAACCAACAATTATAATTGAAATTATAAATAATATTGAAATCAAAATGGGTGATAAAAAATTGAAAAAACAACTTGAAATGAAAATTATATAGAAAAAAGTTGAAGAAGAGAATATGCAAAACAATCTTTTATAATATACAAAATAGATTCAAGTTATTCAGCTTCAATTTATTTTATATCATTAAAAAAAAAATTCAAGGTTGGAATTCTTATCTTCAGAATATCCGAAGATATAGAAAAAAAATGAATAGTCTATCTCTAAAGTATCTTAAGCTTATATAAAGATATACTATTATTTAAAAAAGATTTTATCAATAGTAATATCTAAATAACTTTTAACTTTAAAGAAGTTAAAGAGACCTTAAAATATATAGAAAAGATTAATAAGAAAAAAGATAAAAACTTTATCTTGATTCCTATACAAGCAAAGAAATAAAAAACCTTATACTTAATATCAAAAAGAAAAATTTCAAGCAAAAGATAGTAGAAGAAGAAAACAAGACAATAGTTGTTATACTGATCAATTTTAACTACAGCTATACTTATCAAGAAATTAAGATCAACCTATAAAAATATAAAAAGGTTTTAAGCATCCATATTTATAATTACTCTCACTCTTAAGGCAAAAATTATAACATAACTTATTCTAAACCAACAAGACTTGAATAACAACTGATTTATTTCTATCAAAATGAATACCTTTAGGACAATATTTACTCAACATGAATTAGATAATCACAAAGTTAATACTTTCTCAAAAACTGTGACAACTAGTTTTTATGACCATATAGTATATATAATTAAAGATGGGTCTCTAAAGAGGGAGGCAGGGACATAAGTCAAATGTCCCTCACTAGGAAACATTAAAATTTTTAAATTAATAACTATAAA
>CAJVPT010004813.1:0-12957 GCA_910592055.1 Acaulospora colombiana | reverse complement strand
AAATAGAATAAGTGTTAAGACATAATATATATAAATTTCATAATTTTTGACTGTATAGTTAACAATTTAAAAATTGTTAAAGTTGAAATTTATAATAAAAACATAGTAAGTGGACTCAAACTTTTGGAAGCAACCGTATCTATGCTATGACTACATTTGTTTACCAAATAAAGCTCGATAAGGAGAAACTTATCTTATGACTTGTTATCACTCTTTAAGGGAAATTAATCTGCCAAGGCTGGGCTAGCATTATACAAAATTTTTAATAAATGGTAAGGAGTTGTGATCGATCTAATACTATTATAGATATGTTTGTTAACTAAATTAATAAATTGTTCTTTTATATATTTCTCTTTTTCTTCTACTCATGGATCTAATATGGCAGTACTGTATTTGTGTTGCTTTTTCACAGCTCTTGTGATGCCTTGTTGTTTTTTTCAGTTATGAAAATCTTCACATTTGTTGAGTCATATTTCTTATAAATACTTGATAATCTCTTGAGTGAGTCCTTGAACATATGCTTTTCTGGTGTTTCAATAGGAATTAACTTATTGATCATCTTGATTGTTTCTTTTAGAATACCTTCTCAGATAGCGATTTCTAGGTATAATTTATAATATAAAATAGTATTAATTATATATTTTAATAATATATCTTTGGTTTTGTTGTATTCACTGAATTTCATAACATTTTTTTTATGGTTGCAATGAGAAAATTGCCTGTTAGGTGTCAGTGTGATTGACAGATAAATGGATGTGTTTTTAATTCTCTTTGACTACATTTTATACATTTGACATCTTTATACAATTTGAGTATTTTGCTGAAGAGTTTGGCTTTTGTGGATAGTTCTTCATTCTATAATAGTAGTTTAAATCTTTTTTGCTATTAATTGGGCTAGCTGGCATGGTGATTATTTATTTTAGTTGGTTGCAGATTGTCTATAGTTGATGACCAGTAAATTTTCTTGATCATGGGGTTGTTGAAGTTGTTTCTGATATGATTTAGGAGTTTTCGCTTTGCTAGATAAATTGCTTTTGTGATGCATTTAGTCATTGTTTTAATTAAGATGTCCATCATTTAATAGTCCTATTGAGTAATGAGAATCAATTATGGATTGGTTGTGATGTGTGTAGCTATTAGTCTACTGTTTGGAGTCATACCATATCTGGGATCAATGCTTGCCAGTTTGTTTACATCTTCATTATGCTCTATTTCAGAATAAGCTTTTACCTTTTTTAGCTTTATTTTTATGTTCTTTTTTTCACATATATCTTTTATTTGTTACAAGAGATTAAAGTTCTTTTGTTTTCTAAGAGCTTTGATGAGAGTAGTGTTTAATTTATTGTTGATACCATTTATACTACATTACTGTCTATGTAAATCTTTGTATGATTGTACTGTAGAAAGATACTTAATGCTATCAATATAGCCATTATTTTTGCATGAGTTGAAGATGGGTATAATGTTGTTTGTGCTTGGAATATAAACACCTTTTCCTCGTGTATAATGATTTTGAGACCTATTCCCATGAGCCATTTTTTGATATATTTTTTTAGTGATCTATCTATATTGTTGTGGGCTAACTCGATGAGTCTGTCACTAACCTATAGTATCTCACATAACCCAGACGTCTCACAAATACTTACAAAGAAGATAATACCTTTTATAAAGAACACTTAGGAAAGACAGGAGTATAATAATTGACTTGGCTGAATGTAAGTGTCTCTTTATTGCATTTTGTTTCTTTGAGATATCACTAATTCTTATCTCTATTCTCAATGAGTGCTATTTTCCTAATACATTCAGCTCTGCCTTCTCAGTATATATTGGTAAGCTATTTATACTTTTTTAACTAATAATGAGCTATCTTTTTTATAATTGACTATACTAATACTAAGCTTACTAAACTTTACATACTTTTTCAGATACACATAGTTCCCTTATCAGTACTTGGGCCTTATCTATAGTTTCTTACCTTGCAACACTCAATCTTTCATATCAGACTTTTGAGTTTTTGGATTCTAGACTATTATACATAAATCATATCACCCACATGATCCATATCAGTATATATATTAAAAATATGTTGTCTTGGATTTTACTGGCTAGTTCAGATAGTTCACTTATTATACTACTATTGGTATCAAAGAGTTTGTTTAGAAGTTAATTGGTATCTTGTGTTGTTGGTATAAGAATTTTTACCTGGCTGCTTGTTGATTCTATATCTGAAATAGTCTATCAGATCCAGTATAATCTGGATTGAGTTTGGAAATACTCTGTACTTAAGTGTACTGTTCTCAGTATTGGGAATGTCATGAGTAGTTACTCTACTATTGTGAACTGGGATACAAATTGAGTTTTGTCGACTTGCTGAAAAGATACAAGGATAGAGGTTTTAGCTATAGTTATTGATATCACAGCCTATACATTCTACTAGAGAGAACTGGTTGTTGAGCCTATTGTAATGTCTATATTCTGTGACTTGATCATTCACCCTTCTTTGTTTTCTTCCAATAATGGTTTGATTGTTCAACTTTGTACTGATCCAATATGGCCGTACTCTATTTTGGTTAGTTGATCAAGTGTACTATAAGAAATGATTGGTTATAAGCTGTTGAGAATATTCATCTATGATCTATTTAATGAGTCTGTTTTTCAAGATATAATACCAGACTGAAGTATGGCCTTGTATAGTTTGACAGTTGAATCTGATTAATTGAAACCAATGTAAAGTCTTCTTCTATTTATATTTAACATTTAACTGATAAAGAGAATATTGTGCTTTTTTAGGCTCTTTCTGTACTGATTGTAAAATGCTATGCTGGTAATTTCTTCAATTGATATATTTGTTTTTGTGATTGTTGTATACTTTCCATTAAGAGTATTCAGGAATGAGAAACCATGTATTCTAAAAAGCCATATTATATCATGTAGATGATTTCTTCCTTGTAGTAAAAAAGGTGTATATATATAGTTCATTATTACTTTTGTGAATCAGAAAATGTTTTGTAGTGATTGGAGTCTTCTTTTTGCTATTTCTCCTGTGATATTATTTGAGTTGATGCATGATGTCCAGTTTATGACATGTAAAAGCAGCTATCTGTCTCATAAATGCATTATATTATATTCAGATTCATTATGTAGCATACTATTAGGAATTGTGTTTGTTAGGCCAAGCTTGTATTTGAAAGTGATCATTAGTTTGTGCATCATTTTGATACATGTGTCTCTAGTTAGGGCTATGTTGTTGCAGAGGTATTCTAAGCTGTGCATGAGAATATTATAGAATATATATTGTATTTGTCTATCAGTGACTCGTTTTATCCCTAATACTATTTATGTCTTTTGAATCTTTTGTTTGATTAGAGCTTTTTGATAATCTTTTTTGTCTAAGCTGTTGTACCAGACTTCTAGTATTCTAACTGAGATCCCTTTTGTGTAGCCAGGGATTCTTTGCCTATCCATCCATATGTCTTGGATATAGTCTTGTTCTTTACCATTTATTATTATCAGTTGTGATTTGTGAGAATTGACTTTGATATTATTGATGTGAAGAATTGCTCAATAGTATTAATGATATATTGTAATTTAACTTTATTGCTTGCGATATATAGTATTATTCATGTATGCACTAGCTGTAATGTTTATATATGTGGATGACCAGCCTTGATCCAGGGATTTGCAAAACTTTGTTGTCAACTGGTATTCTTTATATTTGTTACTGATTATTTTTAGGAGTAGGTTATAGAAGATTTGTTATAGCAAAGATAATATTATATCACCTTGATCTATGCCATCTATTACTAGGTAAGGAGTGAAGAACCATGATATGTGAGAACTATGTTCTCCCTATTCTGAAAGATGTACTCTAGGATTTTTATTAGTTCACTTGTGATTTTAATTTGGTGCAGTGTCTTTTTTAATATTTCAATGTTAATGGAATTATATGCCTTGGACATTTTCTGACTTAGGATCCATACTTCTTTGTTTGTCTCTTTGGTATATTTGATTATGTTATTTAGGATATATATTAGGTCTTATATACTATTTCCTAGTAGGGCTGTCCAGTTTAGTTCAGATAGAATTTGATGATCTTTGAGGACTATGGCTAGTCAGTCAGTTAGGATCTTAATAAAGATTTTCCTTTCTGTATTATTAGCCTTAATTATTAGTTATATTTTCCTTTAATTTTTTTTTTAAAGCTGGTGAAGTCATGCCATATAGTTTTTATTTAATCAAGTTGCTTTTTCTATATACACAAATTGAATTGCGAGAAAATACATTTAGATAGAGAAAAAACTAATGACTCAGTATCTAATCAAACCCTGTGAATTGCTATAGTCTACTGTAAAGTGGATGTTAGTGTGTCATGACTCCACTAATACTAAAATTTATAGAAAAAATTGAGTTTGATGTGTACCCATTTCGAAGTATGTTTTCCATACTATGATTGGTTAGGTCTATGTAAAGATGTCTCTGGTCATATGGGCAGTTTCTGCATTCTTGTGTAGTGTCTTTCTATCCTTTTGCCTTGCAATTTTTTACCTTTTTCCTCTTCTTTCTCCTGGTGATTACCTGTGATTTTTCCCACTCTATTACTAGTTCGCACCTTAACTTTCATACCTTTCGTTTCTCTTGCCAGAACTATGTTATGGCTACTTTTATTGCTGTCTTGGCAGCCTTCTCGTCACCTGTGATTTCTTCTGCTGTTTTCTTTATCTTGTGTATAATGACTTCTCTAATAATGTCAATTCATCTTACTTCATCTGCTCTATATGCTTTTTCTGTTATGATTATTTCTTTGAATAGCCATTTCCATTTGTCACTTATATTTTCTGTTGCCTTCTGGCTATTTGCTCTGGCTGCATATTCCTCTGTAAGGAATTTCGTATATCTTTCTCTTAGTCTTGTTTTGTTTGGTCCACATATGAATTGGTGGAGGTTTTTCTTCTCTTGTCTTTGACAGGTTTTACATATTGGGCTGCTATACAGACTTGGCTTTCTTATGTTTATGTTTGTCATGATTGGGTGCTCGTTCAGCCATGTCCTCCATCTGAAAGTTCTATCTCTATGGTCCTCTGGATCTGTTTGAGAAGATGTTACTTTCGAAGGTATCATTGTCTACCATGTCATGTTCCAATCAATTTCTTTGGTCTTTTTGATTGTAAGCCAATCCTGGTTCCATCTCAGGGCTCTCTATTTGCTTGTCCACTTGGTTTTGAGCAAAGTTCTCCCAAGTGTTTTGAAAGGGAGGTTTATAAAGGACTGATTCCATCTTAGCAGTGTTTTGCTGCTAGTGGTGTTTATTTCTTGGATCTTTACTATGTCTTTATATTTGTTAGCTAGTATAGTTGCTGTTAGTTTATCTGCTCTTTCATTTCCTTTGTTGCCTGAATGGCTCTTGAGTTTGATCCATTTGACTGTTATATTCTGCATTATTATTATCTCGTGTATTATGCTTATTAGGATTATATTTGGGCTCTTATTTTTCCTTGTCTGATATGTATAGTGGTTTACCCCTTTCTTTATTGCATTGATCAAGCTTTGGCTATCTGTTATTATATTTATCTTTTTGTTAACACTTATTGTACAGATTGCTATAAGGATCACCATCAGTTCTGTTCTTGTGAAGAATGGGGTATCTTGAGTTTCTGTTTGAAAGGTGCTAAGCTCTATACCTTTCTCAGTTTGGATGACCCAGTCTATCCCCATTTTGCTATTTGTATGTTGTCTTGTGAAGAAGCCATCTGTATATATATCATGCCCTACTATCTTCTACGCAATCTGTTGTAGTCTGTGAATTGTTCTTTCTGGGGCCTTGATCTTCCTTTTTATTAAGTCCTTAGTTGTTGAGATCGAGTCCAAATGTATTATTGGTAAAGATGTTGATATGTTATTTCTATCTCTCTCAAGGTGGTCTCTATTCCTTGTGGAGAGGACTGTAGTCTGTTTGTCAAGGGTTTTCTACTGATTGCCCCCTGTTGTCTGAAGCAATATCCTGTGGTACTCTTCTTTACTTTGATATTTATTGACTATGCTAACAGTTGATGCATTATACATTGCTGTTGGTTCTGGTACTTGTTTCTAAGCTCTGGATTATTGAAAGGGCACACTTACATTTGAAGACTGGAGATGTCTGGTTGTTGCTGACTATATGGTTGACTATTATAACTTGACTATTCAGTGTTCTCTTTTTTTTTGTAATGAACATTTTCCCATCTTTTTTTGTTACTAACCACTTGATTGTTGACTATTGTTGTGAAGGAAGCACTAATATGTTTGAACGAAACCTATTCCTCTCTGAATTGTGTTTACTATTGTGTCTCCTAGCTGGACCTGCTTCCTCCTTATCTTCCCCTTGTAAGTTGCATGTATTGATCCATATTTCCTTTAAATCTCTGTACTATTGAGGGGTTCTGCCCTATTTGCCTTATTTTGCTCGCACCTGCTGCCATGTGAGAAATCTTTTTTTGTTTTCATTGAGCAGTTGGTCCAGGAAGAGGATTCCTCTGTGTCTGAGATGCTTCCTATGTTTGTCGTACCAGTTTTCCTGTACTATTTCCTTGATTGGTCTTTCCTCATTCGTGACAGGTTTCCCTGCTCAAGTGTGTTCTGTTGGGAGAAAGGTGATTCCTTGTACCTTCAACATACTTAGGATTTCATTTATTAAATTTTTTCTCCTTTTTGTTCAGAAGGGAAGTTTGTTCTTTAGAATCGATGTGCTGGTCCAATATTCATTCTGGAGTTGTTGAAGTCTGATCTGTGTGGTTGTACCACTGAGGTTATAGCTTTTCATTCTATGCAGAAGATTTTTGTCATGCATAAGAATTTGCCTGTCCCACAAGTTAAAGAGTTTATATCCAAGGTCCATATGTATTATGCAGTTCAGTGTTGTTAATGACAGGCCAGCTTTGTGTTTGAATACCTTATTTATCTTGCTGCTTATTTTGTCATATTCTTCTTCAGACAGAACTAGGTCATTTAGTAAGTATTCTATCGCCGGGTATAGAGTATAGTTTATGATATAGCATGCTTGTTTGTCTGTAATCCTTTTCCATGCTAGGATTCTGGTTGTGGTGTCCACTTTTTCTCTGATGATATTTTTCTGGTAAGTTTTTTTCTCATCCTCTGATATCCATACTCCTAGGATTCTTGTTGCCTCATTATGTTGTAGAAGTAATATTCGATCCCCATTTAACTTGTTACTACTCGTTCTACTTTCTTTACTGGTTTTGATATAGATTAATGATGACTTGTCGCTATTAACTTGGATGTCATTTATCCTGAGGAACTCTGAAGTTTTATTTATTATACTTTGCATTTCTGTTTTGGGAACTTGCAAACCATGTCATGTCATCCATATATGTCATTGCTATAATCTTATCCATCTTTTTTATCTTGGTGCTTATTATTCTTGTGCTTGGTGCTATTAGATCTAGGATAACTTCCATTTCCATTATATATTCTTTATGCTTGTCCTCTATTTCCTATAGTAGGGGGTCGTAGAAGATTCTCCATAGCAGCGGTGATATGGTGTCTCCTTAATTGATTCTATCATAGATAGGGTATTCTTCTGTGAGATCATGTGCTGTTATCACTCTGTTACTTCTATCTTCTAGTGTATTGTCTATGATCTTGATTATGTGTTCTGGAAGGCCTATCCTTCTAAGGGCTCAAATAATCATCTGTTTGTTAATGAAGTTATATGCTTTACTGATATCTTGGCTGAATATCCATGCCTCCTTTTTGAATTCTCTGGCCTACTCCATGACATTGTTCATAATGTGAATTGGTTCCTGTGTGCTACCTCTTGGCAGTCCAGCCCAGTTGTTTTCACATAATATTTTCCATTTTGTACATACCTCTGCTATTTTTATTGTAAGGATTTCCATAAAAATTTTTCTGGCTGTTTCTAGCAGGATGATAGGACGTGTGATGTTTATGTTTTCTAACCAATTCTTGGGTTTTGAGATAGGGTATATGTTCTTCTTTCTCCAGTCACTTGGGATCTTTCCTGTTGTTAGGATTCAGTTAAAAAGGAATTTCAGAACTTGCAATTCTTTTTCTCCCAGATTTTTAAATACACTGTATGGTATTCTGGAAGGTCTTGGTGCACTTGCTGTCTTTTTCTTATAGATCGTGTTTTTAATTTCTGCCATTTTGATGGGATTTGTTATTTCTGTGTACCAATCTACTTGAATGTCTTGTTTCAGGTTATACTGTTCCTTCCAATGTGGGAATTCTTCTATGTTCAGGACTTGTCTTTTTCTCATTTATTGTTGAAAGTGGTTCCTAATTTTGTCTTGGATCTTTGTTAGCTTAGTTATGATCTCAATCTTGTCCTTTTCTATATGTTTTACTAATCTCCTGGTGTCTATGAATCTAGCTTGTCTATCTAGGATACTATTTATCATTTTCTTGGGATTCTTTTCTAAATTCTTATACCTGTGTTCTATGTGTCTTTGATTTGTTCTTGATTTAATCTTTGCCAACTGTGCCTTTGCCATCTTGCTTTATATATCCCAGATCTCTTTTGTTTCTAGTAACCATCTGTGCATTTCTTCTTTGTTGCATGTTGTATCTTCTATACTGATTGGTGGTTCCTTGATAACTGGAAGTGGTGAATTCACTTCCTCAATCAAGTCCCATATTTGTGTTTTCTCTGTTTGTGAACGTGACTCTGGGTTCGCGAGCCATGCTTGACATTTCCTATATATTTTACTAATTTGAAGTGGTCTCTGCATCACCTTCTTGTGTTTAGATCTATGGATGGTTCCAATGTTCTTTCTTGATCTTCTTTTTTTAAGTGTATCTTTTAATGTTACTCGTATTGCTTCCTTGAACTGTTTCCATATTCCCTCTACTGTTGTTAAATTGTCTTTTATGATTTTGTTTGCTGAGTTTTCCATTCTCTGTCTAAAATTCACCCACTGCTTTGGATTGAAACTAAGGAAATCAATCTTGTTTTATTTGATATTTTTCCTATTTTCTAATTTTGCTCAACCATTACGTGATGTATCTAGAGTGGATATCACCATTTGTGATCACTATTTATGATTGTTTCTGTTATTATGTGGTCTGCACTGAGGATGCATTGTGCAAGTGTGATTGATATCCAAATATAGTCCAATCTACTCCCATAATTTGATTTTGGTCACAAGTATGTGTAGCTTCTTTTGATTGGGTGAAGTTGTCTATAAGTGTCTATTAAATTGAATACCATCAAGGTATTGATCATATGACTAGGTTTAATTGTTCTATCTTTTTCCGAAGTACAGTTCAGTTGATAGTCTATTATTTTGTTCAAGTCATCCATGACTATAATAAACATATTTTTACTTTTTGCTTCACTGATTTTGGATTTGAGCCAGTGGTGTAGCTTCGCTTTCTCTTTTTTTTGGTCTCATTTGCTACATTATAAACTGTTATCAATTTATATTTTATCTTTCCCTTGAAAGCCATGTCCACTAGCAGGTAGTGATTCATATGTTCTTTTATATTGTATATATGTGTTGTCCATATTCTCCTCATAATGATACCTACTCCTGCTCCATGTATTTGTCATACCAGTTTTGATAACCATATTTGATGTTCCCTTCCTTCATCTCACCAAAGTGTGTTTTCTGCTAACCATATTTCTGTTATTCCCAAGATATCTATTTCCTTTTCCTTGCCATATTCTAACAATGATAATCTCTCGAGTTCAGTATTGATTCCTCTTACATTCAAAGTACTTATTCTCCATTGTTTGTAAATAATCTTTTTGTTGTTGTCTATTTTTACTTGCTTGGCCTCAGCCACTAGTTCTTTGGAGCTATTAATCATAGTTGTTTTGGAGGAAGGAGAGAATCAGATTTGTTGAAACTGTGCTTTCTGTCAGTAATTCTAAATAATCCATCATTTCTTTCATGGTTGTTGCTATTGTTGATTCCATCTGATTGAATCTTTTGTTGATCAATGCTTACTGTTATCTAATATCCATTCTTTTTGGTGATGGGGTTCTGAAGTTTAAGTTCTCTGAGAGTGTTGTTTGTTTAAGAGGGAGTCTATGATCACTGATCCTTTGGCTTTGATATATGGGCCTACTTCTATTGCTGTTACTCTTCTATTTAATATTTAGACCTGGTGTTTGATGGCCTTCATATCCACTTGAAATTGTTTGAGTGCTTCTATTACTCTTTCCATTTCTACTGGGAGGATCTGTGCATCCTTGGTGACACTTGCATATGTTCGTCCTGAGGTACGGGGATTGACAGTTTGTCTGTTATCTTGTCAGATGGTAGTGAACTCTTTTTGTATTATCGTCCTCAATCTTGGCTGTCCCAATCTATTTGTTCTACTTCTCATAGATGGGCCTTCTTTGTTAGTTAGACAGAAAATGAGTTCGTTATCATGAGCGTCATATTTGAAACAGAGTTTCTTGATTTTTTCTACCCAGACTAGTTTCATATTGTTGAGATTGAGACTAACATTCTTTGCTGTGTTCAAGTCCTGATCATTCTTGAAGTAAAGGATTATGAATCTCTTGTTTTGAGCTGAGTGATTCAGGAGGAAGTAGCAAGCTTGTGCATTGGTGTATCTGATAATTTCTTGCAACTCCTTTACTGAAGTTTCATGTGGGAGATTTGCTAGGGTCGCACTATACTAGTTTCTTTTTTCCTTTGCCATGTGGATTCTGACTATTGGATATGTCCATATGCAGAAGGTGTCCTTATAGAGTGCCCATTTTTGGACTTGTTCTTTATATGCGGTTATTGTGCTAAACTGGACTGTACTTGATTGTACTGGTCCTGCTGATTGAAGGGTTATGTTCTCAATTACTGTTTTGTTTTGGAACAGATTGGTGATATCTGTTTTCTTGAAATGGTTGGGGATGTCCCAGATTTTGATAGATCAGGCTTTACTTTCTTGGGTACTGATCTGTGGTACAATCCTAAATTTGACTTGTTTATTGCTAGTAATCACTGTTTCACATGCTATTGTGACCTCATGGTAATTGCTAAAGATAGCTGTGATTGTTGGTAAACCAATGGGAAATTCTATGTATATGTATTTTAGTATTGCCAGGTGCCCCAGCTTGCTATGGACATGGTTGATTTTTTCCTCTATTGAGAAGCCAGGCACATCTTCCAGGTCAATGAAAACTTTCCCTAGATAAAGCATGTTCTGTTCCTCCTGAAGGTCTCTATGTTTCATTTCTATGGTGCTAGTTTTGGGTTCCTGTCACAGCTGAAGTTGTTGTTGATGATGTTGCTATGATTCTTCAGGTTCTCTTCTCCCTTTCTTGCTGCTGATGCTGTTAAAGTTATTGTTATGGGTGAGATTAGTCTAGTCTCCATAGTTATTTCCTCTAGTGACTCTGGGGCTTCTGTGATGTTTTCCTCTGTATCAGTCCTATTGTTGTGTTCTTCATTTTCAAGCTTCATATCCTTCTGGTTGTTGGTGTCGACTTTGATAATCTTTGTCACTTCCGTTGCTTGTCTTGTTGCTGTCTTCATTTCTATTTATGCTTGATTCTTCTTTGTATCTGTGAGAGGGTTGAACTTGTTTCCGAGTTTCACTTTCAATAATGGTTTGAAGATCTTGCCACTGCCTGTTAGGATTCTTTTCTCTGTGTAGTTAACTGTCAGATCTCTGGTTCTTGTCGACCTTCTTGACATGTTTGTTGTAGGAGCTCTTTGCAAGCATTGTGTTTTTTTCCTCAATATTTTGAGTTGTTACCATAAAAGGAGATTTTTAAGAATTTTGATGTGAGTGGGAAAAAGAATAATCATCTGTTTAGTTATATTTTTCTTTAATTATTATCTATAATTTTTGTCTTTTGTATTACCTTAGTTCTATTTTTAGATCATGTAACACATGTGATACAAGGAGTGTCTCATTGGTTCATAAGATAGATCCAATTATTAGGGCAAAGTAGTAATTGACATAATATGCATTATTTAATTTTATTATTTAATTTTTATATCTTATCTATATTTAGCTAGCAGGTTACTCAAATGAGTAGATCTGGCATATTGGCCTAATTTGGCAAATCTGACAGATTTGATCACTTTGATCACTTTAGTCACCAAATAATTATTATTCAATAATATATATAAAAGCCAGCTGTCCAAAGCAGTTGACCCAAGATTTTACCTACTTAATTCTCTTATCCTTTACATTATATATTTCTAATAAACTTTCTAATTAAACCAAATCCCCCAAAGCTTCTTTAAATGTGTTTGTGTAACCTCTATTATCTTTGAATTATCAACTTTAGTATATCATGACCGAGATATTCTCCCTCAACTTAAAGTGGATTACTACTATAGTTGTCCTATCTAGCTATCTGATTTGAAGGTTATTGGATTGGTTGACAGTATCTAATAGAATAATTGATCTTGTCATGTCAAAGCTGTTCTTCCAATCTTTAGGTTTGGGTATTGGATATATAGTTTCTTTGCTCTATTCTCTAGGAGTTATGCCTTCATGGATAATCTTATTAAAGATTTCTCTTAATTCTTCTATAAAGTTCTTTTTTAAGTGCTTATACTGTATATAAAGATGGATTCTTAAAGAGGAGGTAAGAACAAAAGTCAAATGTCTCTCACTAGGAAACTTTAAAATTTTTAAATTAATAACTATAAAAAAACTATCCACAATTGTTATCTATTATTCAAATTATTGATTTATAGTATTTCATGTTTTTTATCTCTATTAAAGTAAAGAGCTATGAATTTTGTTCCTCAAAAAGGGAATAAGTAATCTGTGAAATTTTATATGCCAAATACTTTAGGAACTCATCATTACTTATATACACAATAGGGAATCTGGTTTCTATCTTGTACAGGCTTGTTGCTGTAATTTCTAATTGTTGCCATCAATTCTTCTGTTATTATTTCTTGAAATATGCTTGAGTACCAGCTTGCTTTGATTGAAGACTTGAATATCCTCCTAGGTATTGTGAATTTTAAG
>CAJVPT010004812.1:0-12957 GCA_910592055.1 Acaulospora colombiana | reverse complement strand
TATATATTTTATTAATGCTAATAAAAAATTAGAAAAATTGGTGGAGAGAATTTGTGAGGTTCCTGAGATATTGCCATACCGATGATATAAAAACTGCAGCCGCTTTGAAAGCAGACATCAACGAATTGAAAAAAAATAAAATAAAAACACAAGTTTTAAAAATAAAAAATCAAGTTAACATCTTTATATTTCAGGTAAGAGAGAACCTGATGACACAAAAACACTTTACTGATGCCCATGAAGTAAAAACGATATTTCTTGAACCCCTGCCTGAATATAACGAAAAAAAAATAAAAAAAAAGTGGGTGTACAAAAAAGTAAATCTGCTGCCTTCACATATATAAACCATCGAAGCTGCCTCCTGCCTGTCAAATGTAATAAAAAAAAATGAGGAAACTATAATTTGTGATAAAGATTAAGATAAGATAGTGCTTACTGTATATTGTAATTAGATTGGACCTGAGGTTTTAAATATCATGCAAGGTATAGTGCTGGAAATGTTCCAACTATGAAGAAGGATTACCCAATCCAATGGTATATTGAAACTTAATCAAGGAGCATTTGCAGCTGCTAGATATATAAATTTTATATATGTTTAATTTCATACTTGAGCAGTACTGATAGCAAGTTTTAGATACCTGTTGACAAGGAAATATAGAATTTTCACACATGTTTTCAATATACTAAAAGAGTTATGAGAAACAAGCCAGCAGTACCTATATGAAGAAAAAGTTGTCGCGATGAACAGTCTCCTATTTAACTATAAAATGGATATTTTTTCTGCCGATGTGACTTCAAGTATACAGCAAAAAATTGCTGAGCATGGGCTTCCAAGGTTAGATGGAAACAAATATGGAGCAGTTGAAAAAGGTATCTCAGTTTTTTATAACAATAAAGAAATCAAACTTAACTATTCCTTGAATCTCTATGAAACATATGTATCCTGGAGGTATAGCAAATTTGTCCATACTGATATAAATTTCCTGGACCATGCAATTGCAGCAAGCTGCCTGAGAGGAATTCACTCTGAAAGTAATCCAGAATTTACTTGTCGAGAAGAGGATTTTGATGGAGGTAACTTCTACATGGCTAAATGAGGAATAAAAGTAGAGATAACAGATATTTTTATAAAAAACAATAAAAAAGTTTGGAATATAGAATACCAAGTTTTTATTTAAATTTTTATACAAGGCAACACTCTTTTTTGCGAGTTAGAAAAAGAGTTACATGGCACAACTGTTTTGCTGAAGAAAAGTATAACTAGGTGTTTATTACAAAACCTGGCAAAAAAATAGTAACAGTAATTAAAAAATAGAAAGAAGGTACTGAAAAAGAAAAACATATAAAGTATCGGCAAGAGCAATTGCAACAAGATCCCCCTGCTTTGCTAGTACTGAAAGAATCAATAAAAAAAAATCAAGGCAGTAGCAGTACTGCAAAAAATTTAAATTATACAAGTGTATATTTTAATTTAAAAAAAAATGATCGTGAATGGCAATAAATTTTAAATTTTAAAAATGTAAATTATTAGCTAAAAGTTTATATATAAAACTTAAAGATGGCAAGTAAATATTAAGTAGAGAAAAATAAATTTTTTTTAAAAAAAAAAAAAAAAAAAAAAAAAAAACATAATTAAAAAAATATTGGATTAACCGAACAGATACTGATCATATAAAAATAAATCCATTCAGATATAGATCAGATCAAATAAAAACTGATCCGATCGGATTCGAATCAGATTAACCTAAAATCTGATTCGATTTGATTCATTGCGATCCCTAACTTACTTCCTCCCAATTCAGTTTACCCAGTAACTGTATAGTATAATTTTATTTATACCTCCTATTATATATCTACATATAAACTATTTTTTCTTATATTATGTGTACTCTAAATAAGTACTATATACATCAACTTTATCTTTAGTACTTATTTATATATAGCTAGTTATATTGATTGTACTATATGTATAAGCACTATCTTTTCGGAAAACTGTGCAATTCTTTTTTAATTCTTCCCAGTATATTTTTATTAAGAGTAGACTGTTTATTAGGCTGTTGAATTTTCTTTATCCTGGATTCAGTTTTTTGATCCTTCGAAATGATCCGCAGATTTCTCCTCCCACCAAGGCCTCCTGATAGTAAAGACTAGAGGTTTCTTGATAGTCTAGCACTTGGTAGTCAGTGATACTCTATCAGTTAATTGATCTACTCTTCTTATTATCATTCCTAACTTATCATTAGGATAATGCGATCAAGTCAGAATAATCCTAACTGATTTCAGATCTTAATCTTTAGATCACAATCTTTATATAGATTGTATAATAAGTGACATTCAGTCCTTTCTGATTGTCATGTGGCTATATGCAGAAACATCAAAAGTCAGTTTTTTACTTGGTTAGGTCAACAGATATAAGTTCTACCAAACTTCAGGCATTGTCCCCTGAAGGATCTGAACTTATATCTTGCAATTTGACCTATGAAATGTTAACTACTACACTATTGATCCATAGGTCTTTGACTCTTTTATTTCTTTTGTCTTTTATAATTAATTATATATATACTGTATATATTTTATCTTATTTTATCTTTTCTGAAGAAACTTTCTGAATTTTTTTGAAAGTTACTTTTATTTTATTGTTGAAAGTCTCTTGTAATTGATCTTTATAAACTAATATTCTAAAAAATATTCTATTATTTTTATTTATTATTTATATATAATTTATTATACTTACTTATATAATAGTACTAAAGAAAATAACAAAAAATAACTTTGTATTTATTATAGAAAACTAAATCAAATTACAAAAAAAAATTCTATTCCATATTAATAGTAAATAATTTTTTAAAAACTTTTAATAGTATCAAGTAATTTTTTTATCTTGATCTTGCAAATAATTATTAATAAATAGCTATAAATGATAAAAATAAAAAGAAAATAGCTTTAGCATGAAATTTGGACTCTATAAATTTAGTGTTATGTTATTTAGGCTATGTAATACTCCTGTTACTTTTAAAAAATAATAAATAAAATTCTTGTTCTATCCAAAGAAAACTTTATTAAAGTTTATTTAAATAATATTACAATTTTTTTTGAAAAAGTATTTAGAGAGAGTCCATATTATTCATGAGTTTTTTTGTAATAATACTTATAGTAGTTCTAAATTCAAAATAATAACAATAGAATTTTTTTTAATTCAAATATAGTATTTAGAAACTAATATTCTTTTCTTTTTTTCTTTTGATTGAAAGTAATTGATAGCTTCAGTATTCTTAGATCTTTTTAAAACCTTAACTAAGTTTTTTGTTGATTAAAATATTGCAATATTTATTTTAAGAATAACATTTAAATGAATTTATAAAATATTATTTAAAATATCATATAAATTCAAATTATTTACAATTGAAGATTAATATTTTATTTTGGTCTTCTTGAGATAGTAATAGATACTTCTATAAGTTTTTATACTTTTATAGATTATACTAAAAATTTTTTTATTTGTAATTGAATTTTTTTTTTCGAGATTTTAATTGTTTTTGTTTTATTTTAACTTCTCTTTTATTGATATAATAAAAAAATAATCTTACTAATTAATCAATATAAACTTTTTTTCTTGTTAAGAATATTGCTTAGTTTTTAAATAATTAATTTTTTGATTTCTTTTAATAAAAAATTGATAATATGATCCATTTTTTTTTTAGAAAAATAATTTTTTACAAGATAATTTGATTTACTATATTTAAAATAATTTCTTGAAAGGTTTGGTTTTTAAATAAAAGAAATAATTGTATTTTTTATATTAAAAAATTATTTAATTATTTCTTTATTAAAGAGAGTAAATTTCTATCTTTTCTAATCTATCAATTAAATTAAGTTATATTTGATTAAATTTCTTGATTAACTTATTTATAGCATCTTTCTAAACTTTAAAAACTCCAGAATTAGGATTTCATGATACAAAAAATCTCTCATCTTTATGAAAATATTGATCTTCTTTATATTGTATAATATATTTGAGAACATTAACAACAGTTGTTGATTTTATTATTGATAAAATATAAATAATATAAAATTTTGATTTATAAATAAAGAATTTGAGTTTTGTTTATTATTACTATATAGTTCTATTAATATCTACTTTGAGCAATAACTTTTTAGAAAAGGTTTAATAGAAATTTATAATTTTGTAAAAACAAATTTCCTTTCTTTCAAGTTTTTAGTTTATTTGTTTGTTTAATATTTAAAATATAAATGATTTAAAAAAGCTTTAATAATAATATCTCTTGTTATACTACTATTATTAATATTGTTAATATTATAATAGGTATTTCATTACTTTTTAACTTCATAAATAAAATAAGTATTAATTATTATATAAAGTTTTTCATCATTTAAATTGTTATTTTTGATCACCTTAATAATCTTTTTGCTTTAGTTAACTGGATCTTGAATATTATCTTCAAAAAAGACTTTTATCTTTATAACTATATTATAAATATTTTTATTGACCAAGTTATAAACTTCATTATTTGTTTTTACTATATTGTTTAAAAAAGTAAAAATAGATTCTTAAAAAAGCATTTATAAGTTTAAATCTTCAAAATCAAAAAATGTTTCTTTTAAACTTGAATTATTAAATAAAAAGAATAAATATAAATTTTTACTATTATATAAAGATTATTATAAAGATCAAATGAATAGAAAAATAAGCTAAAATTAAATTAAATTGAAGAAAATATAAAATTATTTAAAAAAGTTGATAATATGATATCAATAAAATAGATAAATAAATTAATTTTATAAATAACTTTTGAAAAAATATTATCAAAAACTAAAATATGTAAATATTTAATACTAAAAATAAATTAGTAAACTATATAATCTTAATTGTAAATAATATTATTAATCAATTATGTAAATAATATTATAATTTAGAAGTATAAAAAATAGTAAAAAAAAAAATAAAATTGATATCAATTCAAAATCCTAGAAAAAAAGTATTGAAATGTTAAAAAAGATATCAAGTTTTATAAGATTTATCTAAATAAAATCTTGTTTTTAAATCTTTTTCAGAATATAACTAATATACTTGATTATATTATAAATTAAATTTGTATCAAAATAATTATACAATATTTTTTTCTTTTTTAGTATTTTTTTGAAACTTGTTAAACTTTAGATTGATATTCTCTTTTAATTAATACTTTAATAATAAGCAATATTTCTTTTTTTAAAAAATTTTGAAGAAGTTTATCTTATAATTATTATCAATTTGTCAATATATTCAATTAATTTCTTAAAAATTAAATAAAAATAGAGAACTAATGCAAAGTTATACTTTGTAAAGTTTTTAATTTGAAAAAAATAAATAAAGAGATTTATTACTAATAATTTAGATAAAAGAGTCAAAACAATAATTTTAGATTAAAGTTAATTTATATTATTGAATAAATCTTAGAGAGTTTTCAAAAAAGAATTTCTTTTTTTTAAATACTATATATAATTTAATTACTGTATATAATATTTAGAAATATGAATTAATAAAAAAAATAAAAATCTTTTTGCTGATCCTTTAATCACATACAAAAATGATATTCACAAGAAGTTTTTATACTTCCTTGTTAATAAAGTCTTTATACTTTCATTAAAATAAGTTGAAGCTTGTCTTTATTTATCTCTCCTACCTTCCTTACTTGTTTATAAACTCCTTTGAATAAAAACTTGAGTCTCTAATGATTTAAAAAGACTCAGGTATGCACTTTCTCTACTAAAGGCAAGAAGGTTTTAGGAAGTAAAAGAACTGACAAGTGGAGTATCACCTTACAGAGCTAGAAATAACAAGAAATAAAGGTTCTGTTAGCAAGGGAAGATTTATTTTTCACTTTCTCACATAATATCTTATACTTTCTTAAAGTGCTTATTGTTTTTCATAGTTTTCTTGAGGGATTTTATCTATCTCAGTTTGACCCTGAATTTTTGGTAGCATAATATTACCTAATATCTGATTTGTTAACATAAAACATATTAGTAGTTAAATATAAACAATCTTCTATTGGTCACTTCATGTATTCTGATAATATTATTAGTGATTGAAAGAGAAATCAAGAATATGAACTTCTCCACTTCTTCAAATGAAGTTTAATTGAAGCAAAGAAATCATAAGGCCATTAGAATGGGCACTAAATTTCCTAGGTGGTGAAAAGGTGATTATTTGTTCAAACTGAGACCTTTAACTTCTTATTATTTCAGTTAGGCAAAGTATGCAAAGGAGATTATTTCCTTATCCCAGTTAGGCTATAAGATTAAAAAGCAGAGGAATGTAAAATACTACCCTTCTCTAGGATTAAAAATACATTTCCTTAGATATTGTGTAATAATATTGCAATAAAGATGAACATCAGTAAAATTTCTTTAACTAGATATGGCTACTGAAAGATATTGAGAATTACTCAACAAGATTAAAAAGCCATATAAGAACCTGAGGTTTATCATTAGTCATCTTCTTTTGTGCGAGTGGATACAAAATCAAGATCAAAAGAAAGGAGATATTGAACAAAACACTGGATTTGAATAGGTGATAAGTATCTTAAATAGTTATAAGAAAATAATCAAAAACATAGATATATAAGTTTTTCTGATGATTAGGAAGAATGATATCTCAGAAGGGTTGACTCCTAATGAGAAGAGATTTCTAGCAGAGATTCTTTGAAGAATATGGAGCAATTTTAATTTTCTTTTTTTCTTTTTATTTTCATGTAGTGTATTTGCACATTTTTAGATATTTTCCTTTTATTTTATTTTTTCTTTTCTCTTTTGTAGTTTCTTGAATTCAGTTCCTTAAAGGATAATAAGTAGTGACAATCTACTAGCAATAATGGATAAATTAGAAGAGTCTTTATCCAAAACTTAGTCCAGAGTAAAATATTGTCCCCAAGATTGCACTTAGAGGCTAAACTCTTTGAGAATTAAAAGTCATTGACAAGTATATCATTATAAGTATTTTAGTTTAGCCATGATATAATTGTCTTATATATCTCTATCAGTTTTTATAATAATTAATAAACACATAGTACTGGCCTAACCATAGGTTTAAAAAAAAAAAGAATTAATAGAAAAAAAAATAATAGTTATACTATTAGTTTTATCAGATTTATAAACTATATTATTTTAAACAGAACTTAAGTATCCTTTAAAAACAATAATTTTATTTAATATAATAAGACTATAGAATATTTTATAGTATTTTATTATATAATTACTATACTCTTTCTATTAATTTTTTGACTACACATAAAAATAATATTTGCAAAAAGTTTTTTTACTTTTAGACTAATATAATTTTATTACTCTCCTTAAATAAACTTAAAAAAGCTTTAAAAGTTATTACTACTTTTTTATTTTCTTATTTATAGTCTCTTTTAACAAAAACTTAACTTCTAGTAATTATAAAAGTCAAGAAATACTTTTTATATCAGTAAAAGAAAGTTCTAAAAGAAAAAAAAATCTGTGGATCAATAATATAGTATTAATGCTTTCAGATTATCAAGTATTATTTCCAAGTTCAATATTATAGTAAAGCAATACTACTTAAGTCTAGATAATACAAAAAGATCCTATTCTTATCATAATAATTATTACTGTCACCTGTAATCAAGATTCTATATAATTATAAGATAATCAAAGATCACAAAATACTTTAACTAGTTTTAGTGTTGAAAGTTATCTTGTTACAAGATAGATTCCAATAAACTCTTACAAATAGGTTAAAGATCTATTTACCATAAAAAATTCTGGAGTACTAATAGTGCCTAAACATATTAGTTAGAAAAATATCTTTATAAATTCAATATCAATCAAGCTTTTATGTGGTTATTCTATAGGCAGGCTATAATAAGTCATATAAAAAAAGTGCTCAAATGGGATGAGATGATATTTAAGACTCTATATGAATATTTCATAGGTATACTATAATAGGTAGTATAAAAAGAATATTTAGTAGAATGAGTTATAAAAGAAGTTTTAAGTTCAAGCTAACCTAACATAAGCAATTAGTGTAAAGTTTGAATATAGGCAGGTAGATAGTAAGACTTCTTTCAGAAACATATCACATGGGTTATAGCTAATATATACTTGAAAAATAAGTTTATTATAAGTATTAAATAGTATACTATATATTGATAGATAAGTTAAAATTATAAGATTAATAATATAACATTTACAAATATGTAATATTCAGTTGTATACTACAAATTTATTAATTAATAACTTCAATAAACTGAATCTCTGTTCATTCTTAAAAAAAAAAAAAATATTATTAATAATAATAAAAATAAAAAAAACTAATATGTTATCATTTTATATTATAAAAAAATATTATAGAACTTTATTATAGTGATAAAAGATTTACAACATGTCTACTCTCTTATTATTTATTTAAAGCTCTAATAATACTTAGTTTTAAGTTTTTTTGAAAGAATTTTGTTTACTTTATTTGATCCTGAATTTTAGATAGCACAAAGTTTCTTATATTATAATTGAACAAATAGAGCTTATATTAGTAAAAGAAATAAATAAGCTTCTATTAATTATTTTATATATTTAAATATATTTTCTCAGTCCTATAAAAATTTAGGATTTGTGAATCAATAGCACAGTGGTAGTGCTCCCAGGTTACAATCACAAGGTCTGTAGTTCAATACCACTTAAGAACCAAAAATCAAAATTACCCTTCTGATCAGATTTACCGGTTATTCTATGAAAGTCATATCCAATCATCTGGAATAAGCTTCAATCAGGTTAGGCTGCATGAAGATAAGACTTCTGACCTTCCATCGATTAGGGCTGAGATCTACAGTCATATTACTGGAAGGATTGTATGAAGAAAGGCTTCTAATCTAATCTACCATAAATGTTCCACAAGACCCCCTACCCTGGCAAACTCCAGGACCTTCATTTTTCTAGCTCAGAATATTCCAATATGGTACTTTACTTAAATGAAAATCAGTCAAATAGGACTAATTTGATACCACAGATGATGACAAAGAAGGTAACGTGTCCCCTTCTGAGGTCTGAGCAAATAATATCTGGAAGTAAAACTAAAATTCTGTCAGGTACATACTATACAGACTAGTTTAGTAAATATAACAAAAAATTTATAAAAGCTTAATATTAAATTAGCCTGTTTCACTATTGATAACTGTGTATTAACCATTCGGCCCCTAACTAGATCTGTCTCACTCATAGAGTAGTTAGTAGGTCCACCTAGAAAAAACTGCAATAGGTTATTTTTTTTTTTTTTAATACCTGTGGTCAGGCTAGTACTATATGTTTATTAATCATTGAAAAAACTGATAGAGATACATAGGGCAATTGCATTATAGCTAAACTAAAAGACTAGTATTGACATATTTGTCAACGGCTTACAATTCTCAAAAGAGCTTCAGTCTCTAAGTGCAATCTTGGGAACAATATTTCACTCCAAACTAAGTTTTGGGTAAAGACCCTCCTAACTTACCCATTATTGCCAGCAGGTTGTTATTACTTTTTATCCTCCAAGGAACTGAATTTGAGAAACTATAAAAGGAGAAAGAAAAAATAAAAGGAAAGGGTATATCTAAAAATGTGCAAGCACACTACATGAAAATAAAAAGAAAAAAAAAATTAAAAGGCTCCATATTCTTCAAAGAACCTCTGTTAGAAATTTCTTCTCCTTAGGAGTCAACCCTTCTGGGATATCCTTCTTCTTTCTAACTATCTGAGGAACTTATTCATCTAACTATTTGTGATACTTATCGTCTACTCGGATTCAGTGTCTTGCTCAATGCTTTCTTTCTTTTGATCTTGATTTTGTATTCAACCACATAAAAGAAGATGACTAATAGTGGACCCTAAGTTCTTATATAGCTTTTCAGTCTTATTGAATAACTTTCGATATCTTCCAGCAGTCACGCCTAGTTAAAGAAATTTTACTGGTATTCATCTTGATTGCAATATCATTACTCAATATCTGGAGAAATGCATTCTCAATTGTAGTGTTTTACATTTCTCTACTTTTTGATCTTACAACCTGACCGGAATAAGGAAATAACCTTCTTCATGTACTTTGTCTGACTGGAATGATAAGAAGTTGAAGGCCTCAGCTTGAACAAATAATCACCTTTTCACCACCTAGGAAATTTAGTGCCTATTCTAATAGCCTTATGATCTCTTTGCTTCAGTTAAACTTTATTTAGAGGAGTGGAAGAGTTCGTATTCTTGCTTTCTCTTTCAATTACCAATGACGTTATCAGAACACATAAGGTGACCAATAGAAGCTTATTTACATTCAGCTACTAATGTATTTTGTATCAACCAATCAGATGTCAGGTGACATTGTGCTACCAAAAATTCAGGGTCAAACTGAGGTAGGCAAAATCCCTCAAAAAAACTATGAAAAATAGTAAACACTTTAAGAGAGTATAAGATAGTATGTGAGAAGGTGAAAAATAAGCCTTCCCCTGCTAACAGAATCTCTATATCTTGTCGTTTCCAGCTCTGTAAGGTGACACTCCACTTGTTAGTTCTCTTACTTCCTAGAACCTTATTGCTCTTAGTAGAGGAAGTGCATACTTGAGTCTTTTCAGGCTACTAGAGGCTCAAGTTTTTATTCAAAGGAGTTTATAAACAAGTAAGGGAGGGTAGAAGAGATGCATGAAGACAAGCTTCAAGTTGTTTTAATGAAAATGTAAAGACTTTATTAACAAAGAAGTATAAAATTTCTTGTGAATATCTTTTTTGTGTGTGATCAGAGAATCTGCAGAAAAAGTTGAAAACCACGATAGATTATCATTAATCTGCATATATATAGAAAATATATAGTTTGTATGAGATGATCGATGTGATGCCCAGGATTTTATTATCTAAGATGTTAAATTAATTCTTAATAAAAATACTTGCATCTAATACCAGTTGTGGGTTAAAAAAAAAATAAAAAAAAAATAAAAATTTAGGGTTTATTATAAAATATTAGAGTCTGGATGTAGATAGATACAAAATATGAAATCTTCTATATTGGTAATAATTTAGAAAAAAAAAGTCAACATAAAATAAATTGGATAGATAATAAAGGCTTCTCTCTTCTTTCCTTTTTAACTAATTAATTTACAATTGAATAGTATCTTTTTAAAGGGTTTTGATATACTTATTATCTTACTATATATATATTGATAACATACTATTTATTAATTAATTTTGTTGAAACAAGATTCAAATATAATTGTCTTCTTTAAAAAATTTTTTGGTTAATACTAATAGAGTTAAGACTCTTTATAAAGAATCCTCAATATTTATAGTACTAGATACAGTACTTCATATGAATTCTTGATATATTGGCTCTCTTTTAGGAGATAGCAATAAGCTACTTGATAGGCTTAAGCTCTAGAAAGTGCTATGAAGTTTACAAGTTTAGATTATTTTTTGCTTTTAAGTTGATCTTATTATAATAAAGAGAAGTATCTATACTAGATAGTCATATAGTTATCCTATTCTGGTTATGTAAGATATAAATAGTTGACTCTTTGTATTATCCAGTGATTTGTAAATCTTTAAACAGTATAGATAATTATTCATTCCAGTTGTTACTAGATACTATCTTTATTATAATAAAACAATTACTATAATACAAGAATAAATTAATGTAAAAAAAAAAAAAATTTAAAGTATTTTATATTAAATATATAAAATAATAGAAAAAGAGAATTTAAGAAATGTATACAAAAAGTGACTAAAAGAAAAAAATTAATTTTTTTGAACATAAATAATAGAGCTTATAAAAAATAAAGATATAAACTTGAAACTTATTAAAGTTAAAATACTGTATATATCAATAATTACTATAATAAAGAAGATATTACTCTAATCAAAAAAGTTCTAAAACTTTTATCAATTAAGTGAAAAAATTTTTATCTTATAAGAATATTACAAATAATAAAATATATCTTTAAATAATTTTATCAGATAATTTATTAAATGAATAAATAATAAAATATAGTTTATTAATAAATACAATAAAATAGAATGAGAAAAAATAGTTATTAAATTGTAAAATAACAAATTCATATATATAATTTGATATGAAAAAAAATAAAAAATAGAGGTTTATATAAGATATATTCTTTAAAAGGTCCCAATAATAAATTTTTTTTATTAAATTAATCAATAATGAGCTATTAATTCTAAGTAAATTTGTTATTAAAAGATCTAATTTATATAAGCAAGTAAAATATATTATATATAGTCAACAAAATAAAATAATAGAATACTTGTTAACAAAAAAAAAAAAAAAAAAAAAAAAAAAAAAAACTCTTTCCCACTCGCATCCAAATTCCTGAAAATTTCCTTTTTAGGAAATTTTTTCGCAAAAACAAATTTTGGGACGAAAAAGAGAGTTTCTAACAAAAACATATGTTTTCACAACAAACAACACCAGAACAAGGGCAAACACAAAACAGCACAATACTAAGAAGTGGTAGAACCATCCAAAGACAAACATACACAAGTATGGAATTAGAAGTGGTCCCTACAGAATACGAAAGTATTGAAGCAATCTTCGAGGTAGATAACTCACAAACAGCAAGACAACAACAACAACAACAAAACCAACTCTACCATAGAGAAGCAAAATACCGTGACCATTTCATTAGTGTACCATCCTTACTAAAGACTTTCAGTACACCAGCGGCATCAGAAATTGATTGATTCGAAGAAAGCGAAAAAGTACAATAAGGAACACAGGACAAGGGCAAGGGCAAAAAAACAATCTCTAAAAACCAAACACCGCAACGCCCTCCTCTCACAGATTGGCAAACACAATATGGAAGGAAATGCTTCAAGAAAGTACTTCCCTTGGAGCAGGTTCCTGGCAAAGATATCAACAGCCAACTATACTCAGTTAAGACAGCACTCGCAAGATACAAATCA